>KZ062372.1:93082-105649 GCA_002091835.1 Anopheles maculatus
TTTATAAAGATTTGTTAGTTTTAAAAGGGTTTCTCTCATGCTATTTTTAGCGGAAACGATCTTAAGGAGACATCCATCAAGATCTTACGAACTTAATGCTATGGTATCCATTGCAATTGCATAATTATTTTCAACTTTTGGCCAGCCATATTGAAATATAGATCAAGCGAGTTATAATTTTACATCTAGAATTGAGGATAATGAAATTGTGGCAACTTTTTTGCATTATAAAAAATGTAATAAAGACCTTAAACACATTTTAATCGAATTTGCGGCATTTAATCGATAAATATAATTTTTTCTAAAATATTGTTACAGAATTTTTTATAATATTATTGAAGCGCTTTATTGATTTTCGAGGTACGATGTCGCATTTCATCAATAAAATTTTCATGGCAGGAGTCTCTACTCCTGCGCAAGTGAATAAATACAACACAAACCAAAATTAAAATATACCGCATCGAAAGCTGAAACAAATTCATCAAATACATTTTAAAGTAAATGCATGAGAGAGTAGAATATAGTTGATTTCGCTCTCTCTCGCTTTATCTACAGTCTTGATATGGTTTTAAGACGCGATCTTAACAGCATTCTGTAGACTGGATCCTTTAAGTCTTAACAGAGCTGTTTTATAGTTTTATTACAGTATTCAAAAGAGGCAGAATGACGTTTCTCGCTAAGAAAGTCTAGAAAAGGTTTTAAGAAACGGTCTTAACAGCTATCTGTAGAATGGGCCCTTTTAGTCTTAACAGAGTTTTATTATTGTTTTATTAGAGCATTCAAGCAATATTAGACTTAAAATTAGTCTTAATGAAATGACACTAACAGCATTGCAACAACTATGATAAAACTTAAAATGTGTCTTGGGTATAAACGCCATGTAAATCTGTAACCTTTCTAGAAAGCGTCCTGTGGCGATAGCAACGCCAGTCTTCACACGGCAGGATCAGGTGTTGCTTTATTTGATGGATCTGGGTTTTATTAGATGGATCTGACATAGAGTCACTTAAGGAGTGATCCCCTGGAGGAAAGACTGAATATCCAACAACGTGGATAATCAATAAGCCTAATAAGCCATTATACGCTCAACGTGACCTAATGGCTTTCCGAAATTGGAGACTTATTCTCTAGTTTAACTTAAGTTGGGAGTCCATTTTCGAGTATCACTGAGGTATGTGATGAAAACCGGGGCTAGCCTGAAACGATGGTTCGTCATCTACGCAGTCATTGAAGTCGTTTGTGCGGCAACAACTTTCCCTTCGCATTTGTCGCCGGACAGCGCATCGCTATCGGTCACACTTTATTTATGCCAGGTTGATAATAATTCAACCGCGTGCGCACACACACACACCTAGAGTATCGTAAGATGTGTGTGTGGTGTTGTTATGTTATGTTTTATAGGTGCAATAATGTTACAATCATTCCGAAACACGGCGCAGTTCGTTACGCACCGCACACCGTAAAGTTATTCCCCAGTACGTCGGGTGGATTAATCTGTCCACGTGTTGCTTTCACCGAGCGGTTTGAAAATTTTTGGTAAGTTAAAAGCCGTTGTTAAGCGCGTTCGGAAGCGCGCATCCTCGTGTTCCAAACGCGCTCCAAACGTCCGAACGGGTACGATGAACTAACAAGAGTGAAGTTTCGTTTCCATGCGCTGTTTACCGGACTCTGCTTGTTGTGTTTAACGGCTTAAGTATCGTCAAGCACACAGCGGAATGCGTTTCGGGGGTTTTGCGTAACAAAACAAGGCACAAACTATGATGTTGCTTGTACCGATTGCTAAAATAATCGATAATTAAAATAATACAACTTTAAGTAGCTTGCAAAGCTTGGCGGGTTTGCATCATGTAACACACATTAATGCTGCTTATCGCGTCCGTGCGTCACCTTTGCTTGTGACCAATATAAAAAATGCGACTTATTGTGATTTTAAGTTGCACGATAAGCAAACATTATTTCTTTGGAAATTTCTTACCGCAACGCGGTCAATGAAATCGGTCTTCTCTCGATCGCTTCCACGCGCATCATGTATTTAGGATGCATTAATTTCGACCCAGTTCAACCGAGTCGCAATTTATGCAATGCAAACAAGGCAAGACATTATGCACGAAACCATCTTTTGTTTGGACGTTTGGGGATTTTCTTCTTCGTAGCAGTGACATCCGCTATCGTGCCTGCTGCTGCTGCTGCGGGCTTCGATGCCGGCAGGATAGTCAAATTTTGCACCACTGATATGTGGGTCATCATGAATTTCCCAGCTTTAGTTGTTTTTCTTTCTCGTTTTTTTTTTTTCATTCCCCTCACTCAGTGGTCGAAATGTTGGCTGGGTGGCTGGGAAAATCGAAATGCTTTGCAACGAACGAAAAAGGGAAACGAACGTGTTCGAACGCTGCTTATCAGCGTACAAGCCTCATAATCGTGCAGCGGGAGAAGGGTTTGTAAAGCATAATAAATCATAAGTGTGCCTTTTTGCTCTCGCGCACACTTTCTAAGCTCCTCTTCGCCAGATCAGTGCAATCTGATAAGGGGAAGGCGCCCGAAAAATGGTTTCCAAAAGTTTGGCGCTCCTCGAGTGCTAAGGCTCCAATGCCGGTGCAGTGGCTGTTCTTTTCCTTTTTTGTTGTTGAAGCTGAACGCTTCAATAATAACCACTTTCTCTGTAATGATTGCCGATTGTTTACACCGGGTGTTGCCGGGTCGTTTCGGTGTCTAGAGTGGGCTGGCGTGATTGGTGGATGTTTTGGTAGATTCCGGTTTGTATCTATCGTGTAAAATTAGATGATAACAAAAGCTTCCCTTGGCATCCACGGCGCAAAGATTCGCTGGGCGGTAACAATCATTTCTAAGGGATGATTATGATCGTGCTTTGAGAATTGCTTCTACCCTTTCCGGTTGAATTTGAGTTTTTGATATGCACATTTTTGAATAATTTATGGTAAAATTCATATAAAAAATGATTAGATAGGAATGAAATAATCAATCATTGTACGAATTACTCTACTGGGTACATTGCTAGGTACTAGATTCAATATTATAAACGTCCCGGATTAAGCGAATAGTTGAAAGTAACAAACCAAATGAACACCAAATGAATTATGAATGAATTTTTTTCCTCGATAGAACAAACGTGTAGAATCTTTCGGTGATATTCGGTGAGGCTACAGCAATCATTTCGCGTGAAAACAAAAATGACCAAAGTCGCTAATTTACAATACAAGTACAACTTTCACTTTAGTATACAGTAAACATACAGCAACAAAAGCAAAACTGTTTTACTCAATTTGTAACGCAGATGATCGCTTGACAGATTGGGCAATAGAAAGGTCGTGGATCACGGAATGTTTCAAGCTGTTGTAATCGATGTCGAACTGTTTGTTTAAACTTCCAGAGCGTTTGCATCATAAAGGTGGTTTGTTTAATAATCTGGCACGTTAGTAAATTCCGTGATTTACTCAAGGCTACTTTAAACTTCAAACTATAATAAAATCTAATATTTGGTTCAATTGAGCGGCCCGGTGGTAGTTGCGACAGCGGCGCCGTTCTTCACACGGCAGGACCGGAGTTCAAGTCTCATCTGGGTCGTTCCCCCATAGTGAGGACTGACTATCTAACTATGCGGTAACAATAAGTCTAGTAAGCCAGAAATGGCAGGAATGACCTAAGAGGTCGTTAGGCCAAGACAGAAGAAGAAGAATCCATTTTCTGTCAAACAATCGAGTACAGCAGCAGTGTAACCGAAACCGGTAAACTCAGTATTATTTTGGGAAGAAGTAACGAATTCCTTTATAAACCATGTAAGTGCGTGACACGCATGTAGATGGACACTTTGCATAATCTTTTGCTTACATTTCTAGAGCTTCTTTTCTTGCCAAAAAATCTCATAAAATAACTAAAACGAAACAATTTTTCGAGCATCTGCTAGAATCAAATTTGTTCAAAAAATCAACTCATGCTCATGCTCATGCTTTGGTGGTAAGTAGTATTGCCTGACAGAGATCTAACAGCTTGTCAAACTGGGCAGCAATAACAACTGTCTTAGTACTTCACACACTCCTTTATAGTGTTTTATGATTTTTATATCATTTTTAGAAGTATCTTCAATCGATTGTTTTAGTCTCTGATTGTAGTAAAACTTGTTTTCACATCCACATTCAATATCGGGTTTCCATTGCACTCGCTCATTGTGTGCATCATGCATCTTCGTGGTAAAAAAATGCATCTCTTTCACTCGTTTCCATTATCTACCGACGAAAAGGAAAGCATCCGGTCTCGGAAGTGGGAAAACCTAAGCAGCCCAATCCCATTACGTGTCTGGTGATCTTAATTATAGTGCGCGGGCGTTCATGCGCACATTTGAATAGGCAGTGTTAAAAATGTTCCAAGGTGGTTAACTTTATTAAACGCATCCTATGGCTTGTGTTTTTTTGTTGTAGTTCATTTTCCTGCTAGCATCGAATAAAATTTCCGATCAAACTCTGCTCCGTTCTCAGCAGTTCAGGCTAAGTGCAGCTGCAACAATTGATGCCTCTCAAAACGGATCAATCAAGTGCAATTAAGGTTACGCGCCTGGCCAATGCACGTTACAGACACTTGCGTAACAGGGCACGAGTTCACGCTCGGCGAGATCTTCTCGTTGGGAAATCCATCGGGTCCTGAGTGGTTTTTCGCACACATTTTTATTTTCGGTTTCAACTCTTTTTTTCTTTTCACTTTATTTTCACCGAAAAACCTTTCCACCGATTCGGACCCTCCGTACCGATAGTCCGATGTACTTTCGCTATTTTCCGGAAAAGTGCAGTGCATCAGTCTTGCCTATGGCTTTTGGGCGGGTTTTTTTTTCTTCATTCCAATGTAAACCTCAATTTCGGTCTCGTATCTTACAACTGCATCACTTATCCGTTCCACACACTGCACCACTGCACCACTTCCTTCCTTACCCTGTGTACCACATTAACCAGATGACCATCGCAACGCCACTATATGCTTTTAGGTATAGGTAGGGCTGCTGCTCCAACAATGCCGGTTGGCTGTGGCTTCTCGCTTCGGTAATTGCCTATATATTGATTGATGATGATTTAACGATGATGATGCGGCTCCACTGCTCTAGTACGAGTGGTGAGCGGCTTTACTCGTATTGCGTCGACTGATTACACCGGCCGCCTATGTGTAGCTCGATTGACCCCACGTGTAGTAGATAATACGGTACGCGAGGCGTACGGTCCCGTCCAGACCAGGGCACGAAACCCGGGGCTGATGGTGGGTCGAGTAAATATAAATAAAACACTTGCCACTTGCTGACGGAGCTGGCCGACCGTGTAGCACGGGCGATGAAATTTCTCCGGAAAACCGAAAAAAAGATGAACCGTACCAACCACAAAGAACAGGTGAGGAAGGGGCGAAAAAGGAAGGTAAAGCTTTCCTAACTTTTGAACCCTGCAATTTAGGCTTCCACCAAATAATTGCATCTTGAACGTTTGAAGGTTTTTTTTTTCTTTTCGTTTCTTTCGAGTTTATGTGCGCTTCCGCAAACAAATAGGCGATGTACTCGTTTTTTTTTCTGCATTGGAGGTTAGATGATTGCTGCTTGTGGGTACGTTTTCTTATCGTGTACTTAAGCGAGAATCGATTTAATTTCATAAAATCAAGTACTTAAGCAACTAACATCAACATTTCGTATTTCGTACGTTATAGTATTATTAAAAGAAAAATAAGTTCAACAAAATATTAATCCTCACAAAATCCTCATCCTTACTTATTATATAGGTGATCACATCTTTGGAATCGAGCAAAACTTCACTTATTTTGGATCAAAAGTCATAACCGATAACAAAATAGATTTGAAGATATGTACAAGGATGCTGACGGCCATCCAGTCATACTAAAGCCTGAAGAAACATCTCCACTCAAAACACCCTTTGTATCCTAATGATACCGGGAGAGTCGTTTAGAAGGATTTGTGGTCTCATTTTTAGAGGGATAAAAGGACACTTGAGGAGCCACTTCAATGACAAGATCTATGAGCTGTATGATCTCATATCATCTCAATAATTAGGTTTGCTAAACTTCCAGAAATCGGATATGTCATGAGAAGGACACCAGACGGCCTAGCCCATAAACTCTCTTTTGACCGCTCAAAGCAGAAGGCAGAAAAGGCGCGTTAGGCACAGACTAACGTGGAGTGTTGCCGTTATTTTCTTTTAGGAGGACTTCTATAATAGACCAAGATTCCGAAGCCATGAAACGAAAAAAACCCAGCTTGCTTCATGGTGTTCTTGATCAAAATCAAGCGCCAATTTCTGCTACGAAATTCGATTCCAAAACAGTCCTTACTCAGTGGCAGACCTAATACATATTTCAATTCTTCAAATATATCTATCTGCATTTGAAAGCACATTTGCTCTATTTGCAAGATTATTATTGGGTGTATTATTAAAAAGATCTATTTTAAATCATAGTAATTCAATTCATTAATACATGCATAATCCACGAGTTCCATAACAACTAAAATAATATTACGCCATTACCCTCCACGACTTTAAAACTCGCATCGTATCGACTACCTTACAAGCGGTGGAATTTATTCGATCAACGAAATGGAAAATAGGAAGCATTTCCGCATGCGCAGGCAGGCAGGCCACACACCGGCAAAGGGCCGGTGCTCAGGAATTGACATGCCCGAACAATTGCTCTGCTTTTCGTTGCAAGTTGCGAGAGTGAAAGGGAGGCTTGTTTGATATTTGTTCAGATCGGTCGAGTTGATTGGGTGATGCGGAAAGGGTAGGGACGGGATGAATTATGCTTACCCTTTCGATGTGCATTTCCGCATGTTCCGTGTGGCCATTGTAGCAGCAAGGCTCGTAATTTGCCGCCTTTGTTTTACTACGATTTTTACTTTCCTTCAAGTTCAAGTTGGTCATGGGCCGTTATGGGATTGTGTGTTTATGTTTCGTGCATTTTACGCGTTGCGTTGGTTTACGATACTTATGCAAAACAAACCTGTAGGCTGTAGCTAACGATCCACGAAGCGAGAGGTTTTTGAAGGTGTGGAGTATACGTCTCCTAGACGCATAATTGTACTAGAGTATGATTTCATACCTGTAAGTGATCCGGTTGTGATGATTTATTGTACAGCAAAGACATTCATGAGAGATAGATGGAAAGTTATCCCAGCAGAAGCTGCCTGTGTTTTGGGATTTCTGGACACCTAAGGGCAAGTATTTTGTTTAGCTAGTAATAATAGTAGACTAATTGAGCTGCTTAAGGTTTATTTTTAATTTACAGACAAGCTACATCGCGAAGTTATTGAGCTCGATCTGAAGATTTTATCTCAATAAAATTCATACACACCCTTCGGTGAATTGTTTTTTCCTCCGTTCGCTTTTTCAACCTACACGCTCTCTCAGGGCCAAAAAACAATCGAGATTGTAGGGGGACTGGGGCGAATAAATTTGATACGTGCTAATTAAAATCGATGCATATGCGCGCACTCAGTAGTAGTGGTAGTAAAAGTAGTCTTGACGCGAAAAAATGCGGTCAATGTTTCTGTGCGATGGTGCGATGGCGTTGACTTGAGAAGGATGTGCACAATTCGATTTGCTGCAGCCGATCGTGTTTCCCGGCCAGTGTTTGTTGACGTTGCAGGCCCTCTCTGCAAGGGCCCTATCGATTTTGATTCGTTTACCATTCGGCTAATCAAGCAAAGTCATCAAAGCCGACCGTCTGGAGCATCATGCGCTGTGTGTTGTTTATGGCGCATCAGCGCAAGGCCACTCAAGGCCCAACCGGGAGAGTATTCAACAGTTTTCTCACACTATGGATGATAAAAGTTATCTTCATGTTTCTCCAAAGTCGTGTATTTTTTTCCCCTGTTTTCCTCTCTTTATCATTCTCCCTCCCGCTCAAAGTGTGGAAAATCGGTGAGGTTGTCGAGAGGCTTGGAAGCGCTGTGCCTCAATAAAGTAACACAGTAGCGGTGTACGGTGGGAATTTACAATGACCCTAATTGCGCGAACGGTTCCCTATCGATGTCAATTTTTGCATGCCTCATCCAGCATGATTTATTATCGCCCCCGATGTCGAACGTTTTAAAGACTGCTGATTTGGGTTGCTGATCGGTGAAAGCTTTCGATAATTTCAATATCGATAAAAGCAGTTAATGTTTTTATGGCGGGGTAAAAAATAAATATTACAGTTCTTTATTTTGAAATAAAATATACTAGTTCCGATTATGTGTTTAACGATGATGAAAACAGAACTGAAGAATCTAGACTTACAATTCAGAATCCCTAGAAATGGATTGAATTTTGATTAAATGTTCATCCAAAAAGCTCGCTTAAAAATTAATCTCAACGCTTTTCGAACGACCTTTTGATAGTTGAGAGATGGAGTTCGATAGAGTTATGGAAAAAATTGATTGATTGAATTGATGCATCTTGGGAGAGAGTCCTTGAAAGAGATCTCTTGAACGAGATCCTTTAGATGGACGACATCCATTGGATGAGGGCTCTTGTACTAAACGCTTGGACGAAATTCCTTGGACGAAACCATTAGAGGAGATCCACTAGACGAGGTCCCTCGGACGAATTGCATCTTACGAGCTCTCTTGGACGAAATCCATTAGACGAGATCCATTACACGAGATCCCTTGGACAAGATCCCTTGGACGAAATCCCTTGGACAAGATCCCTTGGACGAGATTCCTTGTATGAGATCCCTTGTACGAGATCCCTTATACGAGATCCCTTGTACAAAATCCCGTGTACGATATCCCTTAGCTGAGATCCTTTGCACGAGATCTCTTGGAAAAAAATACTTCTGAAAAGATGCTTTGAATGAAATTCCTTGCACCATCTCGGAAGGTAAGACTCCTGGCAAATATTAAGGATTCTGTAAACCACTGCCAGTTGTATGGAGAGATTCTCTGACTTAGGGGTCTTAGGTGGTGTAGTTGGTTTTTCCTTATAAGCTTTTGAGGCGTTTTACAGACATACAATACAACACTGTTGTCAATTTGGCTACGATCAGTAGTCACGAGGTTAGGTCTGATAGAAAGAACAAAACTTCTCATGCAGATTCTCGACTGCTATATGCATAGGTACTTTAAGTCAACTGATAACGCTAGAAAATTTGCCAATGGGACAAAAACACGATGTAATGGTTGGGTTCGAAAAAAAAACATCGAATGAAAATTCTTTATGTCTTTAAAGAAAACTTGAGAATTTTTGCGAATCTGCAAATAACTATGTCTTGTCAAAAAAACACCCACTATTGTTACGTGTCTTGGTAGTAGTTAAAGCCCAATTTTCCGATGAATTATCAACCAGAAAACTAATCACCCGTATGACCACACTTTGACGCTGCAACGAAATACGTTACCAGAAAGTATTTTTAAAGACGATATGACCATCGTCCACCACTGTTAACCAACTGGCAATCATGATTCGGTGCAATCAGAATAATCAACAACGCTGCGCTTTACTCAAGCCTTATCTGTAACGCTCCACATTGCCCAACCGTTACAGCGGCTGCATCAGATGTAATACTCAAACCAGTGTTGCATAAGTGGGATCGGCCACCATCTTCAGTATCGGCGCACGCACGCGCTCACCAACATTACCATCTCGAAAGCTTGTGCATCCCAACCACACACGGCATCCTTCTGGCACCGGGCGGGCTATCGTGTCTCCCTCATTGCCAACTAACTCTGAACTCCAGCGAAATGGAGAAAAACCTCATCATGATTGCCCATCCAAACAGCGCCTTTCCATACGTTGAAATCATTTTGCTGCCACGCAAGTTTGGCTTTTGTTTTGTCCGAGCGATTTGGTGACGTAATGACGAAGACGAGCAAAGCTTTGGAAGTTTAAGCTGATCGCCAGCACCGTTTGTTGCATATATTGGTGCAGATTTAAACATTTTGGGCATTTTTCTTTGCATTTTCTTTCTCTGTGCGAGATCTCCTTAGGAAATCTTACTTTCCGAAATTGTGCACAATTCACCCAGCTGACGCAGTTCCATTGCAACGTGTAAAACAATCCAAAGCCACCAACTCGTAACACATCGAACACAGACAGCTTGATGACGTCCAGTCAAATTTTGAAGGTGGCATTGGTTAATGATCGTCGACCTGTGTACGGGCCTATACCGTAAGCGCAGTAATTGTGTCGATCGTAATGAGCCAATAAAGAGTTTCCCACAGTCGCCTCCGAGTGGGACATGTGCGGGCAACAACAACAACAAAGTACATCTCACTCACCGCATCTTGCGAGTGGTAATTTGAAACCGGGACAGTAGTTGTAACCGACAGCTCGGTCCATAACTGGGTCGATTAAATACCAAACCAACCTACAGTAAGTGCTTGTTGCCTGTTTAACCACACTGTTTAAAAGTACGCTCTCAAGAAATCAATCTCCGAGCTGTTGCGAAAAACAAGGCCTTTTTTACCAGCAGCATTCAAGCGCTGACGCTAATGCCGTACTTCCTTCATCGTCCATTGCTTCCTTCTGTTCCGGCGTTAGATGTTTGCAATTGCTTCATCGAGCTTTTGGCTTTCAACCATAAACCTCACTACTATACCGGGGTGGTTCATTCGATACTTCAGTCAGATCGTTTGCAATACTTCACCGTAGCTCCCGTGAAACACCTGCACATTGGATGCAGCTAGCGATGCAACAAACAAATTTGCAATCCGATTGCGTTACGTGCCGGAAACCGGAGCGCGTCAACCGGAAAGAAACGATACGATGAGAATGTTTGATGATGACATACGTCGTTCCAAACCCCTGTGTGACGGTCGAGAGTGATCTTGGCGTTACGGTCGCTTAAGACATTTGCAGGTGAATGTGCGCTCAATTGGTGCGAGGGGAAGGGCCGGCCGAGAGTCCATCAACGTTCAAGGTTAATTTGGGTACGGTGTATACTACTTTCCACACGCGGTTTCTCCACACCTGGATTCTATGGTTGATTAAGGTCGGTTTCAGCAAGCATGGTGTCAGTGTCACATCATGAGCTTGGCCAAACGTGGCGCATCTTTGCACGATGATCGCTGCTACGTGGAGGAATGTGGACATGTGCGAATTTGACGCCCTTGGACACGTTGGACGCACCTTTTGAACTTGCGCGTCACTCACGGTGTTAACAAACAGTTCATCATTACCTTGCCGGGGCGCTTTATCCCCGATGACATTGACGCCAGCTTCGAACGAGATCACAATCGCGTAACGCATGAAGACGATCCCTAGTTTGTGACCTTTAGAGCGTACACGCTAATGGTTCGATTATTTAACCCAAAATCCATTCCCTGTTGGTTGCGACCCTACCCATTCGGCCGTCCAGCTTACCGCAATCGAACTTTCGGCCGAGTTGCGAAACGTCAAACATCAACACCCTTGTGGTCGGTGAACAAACTTTAGGCAATTCGTTTGGAACCGTCAAACCAGTTATTCTTTCGCTCACAATCCGGGTTTGGATCGGGGGGGGGGACAGCAAAGAGGATTGGCTCCTGCTACGAGTTGCAGCGGTAACTCCTGCAGCCCGCTACTCTGTGAGAAAGGTCTCGGGCAAGCGTGCGTTTTTTTTTTGTCTGTTCGTTTTCCCTTTTTCAGTGGCGCGTGTGTTACGTAAATGCCGATCGTTTTTATCTTTGTGTGTTTCTTTGCTGGGCATGCAGCTGGGGTTTGTACAGGAAGTTGGCTGTGTTATCCGGTCTATGCCTAATCGGTAATCGGCGAGCCTGTCCCTGCGAGGTGGATCCGGTGTCCGGTGTGGCATTTTTGTTGTTATTTTTGTGTGTCTAGTAAAGTTCGCTAGTCTTAGTCTCTTTCCTTTCGTCTATCTGGGAATGTTACATCATACGACGGTAGAGGAATGATCTATTGGTGTTTAGTTGCGCGAAGACTTTACAACAACATTGTTTTCAATAATTCAAGTTATTAGCTGTTAACTGTTGATATTTTTAATAGTTTTAAAGTTTAATCTAATTTTGTGGTGCAACTCATCTAAACTAATAACAATGGTGCAATCGCCAATGCTGTTTCTATAAATGGTATCATCCTCAGTGCCTTCAAGGTACTCCATGCAGCGAGGATCAACTGGTACTCCTCTGGAATGGATGTTGGGTTTACTGACACTGAACTGATTTCTGAAGAAGTCAGGTTCGAATCACGCTTTACTACCACTTTTTCCATTCTTCTCTTATTAAACCCTGGAAATGAAATTCTTTTCGTTGGAGGCGTGTTCCTGAAATAGTACGATTTTGACGACGTATGCTAAATATGAACAAATCAATCAGTTGTCAAAATAAGTCTCGCTACATCAAAATTTGAATCGCCAGTTAACCCATTGAACCAGAATTAAAAAGTATATAACCGTGTATAACAATCCTTAATTTGAATTTGGCCATCTTTGAACAAAAAGTGCGAAACACTTCAAAATACGGTAATATTATAATAAAGTTTTTAATGCTAATTAAGTAAAATACATAAATAAAGCAAGAAATTTATATCAAATGAAAAATTACCCTGTACGAACTTCCGATTTTATGGCTCCATAAGACTGCGTTTCACAGAG
>KZ062372.1:105665-133888 GCA_002091835.1 Anopheles maculatus
CGTCGTCTGGCAGGCGCAGATACATCTGCCCCTAAATGTAGGCTAAAGGTAGTGTGCCTGCGTTTCACCCACCATACTGCAATAATACGTTGTGAGCCGTTTTGTTTCCTGTATTTTATTCAATCTAATGACTTTAAAGATTTCCCATTTGTAAGATGAGTCATTAAAAAATCGTAACACTAGTGTAACGCGGATTTAGTTTTTAAATAAATTTAGGAAGTTTTTATTCGCTCAATGTAGGATACGCCATTTGGGCGCTAGTACAACCAACAACGGACTAAAATTTATTACAAGTTGTTATTCCTACTTACATACTTTCAGTCAGTCAGTTTGTATTGGTTTCTACATGCACAGCCGCAGCTGCTTCGAACTGTGCAACTTAACGTATGATCAAACTGCCGTGCCTAACTACAATCACCTTTGCTTAGAATAATCCTAACGATACGGGAAGCAATGGTATTTACAGCGTGAAGCAACGTCTCTTTTTTAGTCTCCAGTCTCCGCTACCCAGAGACGTATTGGCGCTTTCATTTGAGTATAAAATTTGGCATTGGAATTCAGGACTATCGCCAGTAATCTACCCCTAACTTCGGTAGAGACACAATTGTTCCTACTTTAGCTTACAACAGTTTCGTTAGTGCAGGGTGCTTCGGTGGTGGTTGCGTTCACTGACTCAAGCGTTTCCGTTTGGTTGGTTGCGGCGCTTAGCGTTTCGTTGGCAAACTGTTGCCGCTTTCCTCGTCGGGCGTATCCCTTCTTCAACCAGAGTTCCTTGATCAGATCGGCACCCTTCTCACCGATCATGATCACTGGTGCATTGATATTGCCGCTCGTGATGCGTGGCATTATGCTTGCATCGATCACACGCAGTCCCTTGATGCCGTAAACGCGCAGCTTCGGATCGACGACCGCCCACGGATCATCCGGTGGTCCCATCTTCGCCGTACCGGACATGTGATATATCGTCATCGTGTACTGCCGGATGGCGCAGTCCCAGTACTCGTCAGTAAACTCCGGCAGATGACGACAGTTCGGTACCTGTTTGCTGTGGAACCGTGCACCGAACCGTTTCATGGCCTGCGTTTCACCGAACGCTATCGCAGCCTTTACTCCCTCACGCAGCACGCCAACATCATCCGGATGGGTAAGATAGTTGTGGTAGAGCAGCGGGTATCGCAGAGGATTGCGAGACTGCAGGCGAATGAAACCTCGGCTTTTGGGGCGCAACATCATTGGGAAGACGCCAAACACATCCTGATTGTTGATGGAGCTAAACATATCCTCGTAGAACTCGTCCTTGAGACCGTGCGCCTTCTTCACCTGATCACCGCCGTCCGATGGTGTCGATGCGCTCGTTAACATGAACTCGATATCCGGCCAATCATCCGTTTGGTTCGCGTATTTCGTGCTGATAAAACCTACCGCCTCCAGTCCAATACTGCTCGTCAGTGGTCCATCCTCCGTGACAGCATATCGAAGGGCCGAGTTAAGGTTAACCAAACGGTTCATAATAACCGAAATGGGCTGATCGATTCGGAACACCAATCCACCGACGGCAATATGATCCTGCAGATTTTGTCCCACTCCGGGCAGATCGTGCACTACAGGCACACCAACGCGTTCGAGATTTTCCCGTGGTCCAATACCGGACACCATCATCAGGTGTGGTGTGCCGATCGCTCCGGCAGAAAGAATCACCTCACGCGTTGCAAAGACTTGTTGAGTTTTGCCGTGCCGTATAAACTCCACACCCAGCGCGCGCTTTGATTCCGGATCCAGTATGACACGCGTCACGTGTGCGAATAGAGCGACGTGTAGGTTTTTACGGTTGCGTACCGGACGTATGAAAGCTTTGGATGTGCTGCAACGCGTACCACGGCGCATCGTGAACTGGAAGAAGGCAAATCCGGTCTGCTGCTCGCCATTAACGTCCACTATATCGTACCCCATCTCTTCGCCGGCTTGCAGAAAGGACACACCGAGCGGTGTCAAATATGGCGCATCTTGTACTTGCAACAGCCCACCTAAAATGCGAAACAGAAACACACATTAGAAGAAGTGCTTGGAGGTAAACTGGTTAGCTGCTGCGTTGCATACCTGTTCCATGCTGTCGTTTGTTACGTGCCAGGTAGGGATTCCGTTGGTCTTCCGACTTGCGGAAGTACGGCAGGACGTCCTCGTAGCCCCAGCCCGGATTACCCAGCGCTCGCCACAGGTCGAAGTCGCGCTTGTTGCCGCGAATGTACAGCATCGTGTTGAGCACCGACGAGCCGCCGAGTACCTTGCCGCGTGTCCAGCAACACCGGTTATCCTTCATCGCTTGACATGCCGTCTTCTGTGGCTGAGTTCTGAAAGGGAAGGAAATTGGGACGTTAATTACAAACTTCCTTTTTTAGAAATCGAACTAGCTAGACCATCATATGCTAAACATGTATAGACAATACGTAGCGACGCACAAATTGTTGACTATCGAGATTGATTTTTTGGATCGCTACTACTACTAATTGGATTACTAGAAGAAACTGTCGTCATAAACACAATTCGACCTAGTTTGGTAGGTGCGTTGAGGTTCGGGGAAGAAGTGTGACCTTTGTTGTTGTTGTGCCATCGGCAAAATTTGCTTAATTCTTATGCAGTATAGCGATGATGTTGCAGCTTGCGAAAGGATGTTCTTACTTCGATGGCTCTCACTTTCGATGCGCAAACATGAAACATTGGCTTAGAAGGTTGATTAATAGCGTGACTTGAGCAACAACTTAACCAAACGCATCATATAGCCAAAGGGTATACTATCACACGACGCGTCCTCGTCTATCGTTGATGAATTGAGTTAACTTCATTGGAAAGAATGAATCATTTATTAGTTTTCTGTCCTCCTTGCGCAGACGAAACAAAGCTTTATTTGAAGTTCAAGGGTTTTATGTAAATCATTCACGATCCCGCTATTGAACAGTAAATTTAAATAATAGTGTGAGATATCATTTATAACATAGTAACACAATCTAAGTTTTATTAAAATTAATCATAAAACCGTTTGACACATGTGTTGAGCGAAGTCTTCCGAGACCCGAACATTGACAGTACATCTATTTTGTTGCGTCCGATCACCTTACCCAAGATGATGACAACTGGCTTTCCGTAAGTAGATCCGAATGCAACGGTCATCGTAATAAATCGCACAACTGGAAAACATGGTGAAGAAATTTGTCTCTTCACGTCGTCTATTTGTCATGTTAACGCTTTCGGTGGAGGTGGCTTTGGCCAAACAAACAAATCACCCGTCAGGGCAAGTGTTGGTCGCGCCTGCTGCATCATCGCGGCATGTTTAACGTTGGCCTATGGGTGGTGCAGGAACCGGGCCCGATCGTTCGCCGATGCCTGTGAAGGTCGTCTTCTACGTAACACCTCGTACCCAAAATCAGCCGGCTTAGAGTTTGCCGAGATGCCGGTGTTTTCGTCGAGGCGTCAGGTTGCCAAAAAGTTACCCAAACCCTGTAGCTACGAATTGCTTCCGATAAGGCTAATTTTGTCGATCGCCGTGTTGCGTCACGTACCGACAAAGTCATCAGGTGCAGTCACGAGCTGTGGTGAAGTACTTGGCTGACCTTAAGCGTCCCCGGCAAGGTTTCGTTCCGGAATCTGAAGAGACCGGTTGCTGTGGCGTGTTTAGTATGGGATATAGGTCATGTTTATTCAAGTGCAGTTGAATAATATGTGTGCCAAATATATTCGAGCTTTTTCGGTGATTTGCACACGAATCGGGCGTTTGTTGGAAATGATATTCTGAGATTAATAATCGTTGTATAGTCGATAACTCGATTGACTAATAAATGTTAAAAAGGAAAGATAAATTATGTAAAACCTCAACACTCGACAGACCAAAAAAACTGTGGTATCCTGTAAGGTATGTAAATGTCATAGCATTTGAATGGTTCTAATTCATTTGTAGTATGTACAGGCGATTAAATGGACTAAGTAAGTTCAAGTCCTTGTGGAGATCGATGACGACCGCCCACGGATCGTCCGGTGGTCCCATCTTCGCCGTACCGGACATGTGATATATCGTCATCGTGTACTGCCGGATGGCACAGTCCCAGTACTCGTCAGTAAACTCCGGCAGATGACGACAGTTCGGTACCTGTTTGCTGTGGAACCGTGCACCGAACCGTTTCATGGCCTGCGTTTCACCGAACGCTATCGCAGCCTTTACTCCCTCACGCAGCACGCCAACATCATCCGGATGGGTAAGATAGTTGTGGTAGAGCAGCGGGTATCGCAGAGGATTGCGAGACTGCAGGCGAATGAAACCTCGGCTTTTCCCAACACACGTGGGGCGTGCACGGCACCAGTTGCGCAACGAAAAATTGTAGCAATTTGTAGCGGTCGATTAGTCGCACAAGAAGCCACGCTTCAAACATTCTTTCATGGTGTGGTGGAGAGGATACAGTACAGGGTCGATCTTGAGGTGTCTTGATCATGCCCTCATTTCACACACCGATCGTAACAATGCAACGGAGCACCTTACTTTTTCAATTAAAAACTGTCTTCCGCTGATAAAACCTACCGCCTCCAGTCCAATACTGCTCGTCAGTGGTCCATCCTCCGTGACAGCGTATCGAAGGGCCGAGTTAAGGTTAACCAAACGGTTCATAATAACCGAAATGGGCTGATCGATACGGAACACCAATCCACCGACGGCAATATGATCCTGCAGATTTTGTCCCACACCGGGCAGATCGTGCACTACAGGCACACCAACGCGTTCGAGATTTTCCCGTGGTCCAATACCGGACACCATCATCAGGTGTGGTGTGCCGATCGCTCCGGCAGAAAGAATCACCTCACGCGTTGCAAAGACTTGTTGAGTTTTGCCGTGCCGTATAAACTCCACACCCAGCGCGCGCTTTGATTCCGGATCCAGTATGACACGCGTCACGTGTGCGAATAGAGCGACGTGTAGGTTTTTACGGTTGCGTACCGGACGTATGAAAGCTTTGGATGTGCTGCAACGCGTACCACGGCGCATCGTGAACTGGAAGAAGGCAAATCCGGTCTGCTGCTCGCCATTAACGTCCACTATATCGTACCCCATCTCTTCGCCGGCTTGCAGAAAGGACACACCGAGCGGTGTCAAATATGGCGCATCTTGTACTTGCAACAGCCCACCTAAAATGCGAAACAGAAACACACATTAGAAGAAGTGCTTGGAGGTAAACTGGTTAGCTGCTGCGTTGCATACCTGTTCCATGCTGTCGTTTGTTACGTGCCAGGTAGGGATTCCGTTGGTCTTCCGACTTGCGGAAGTACGGCAGGACGTCCTCGTAGCCCCAGCCCGGATTACCCAGCGCTCGCCACAGGTCGAAGTCGCGCTTGTTGCCGCGAATGTACAGCATCGTGTTGAGCACCGACGAGCCGCCGAGTACCTTGCCGCGTGTCCAGCAACACCGGTTATCCTTCATCGCTTGACATGCCGTCTTCTGTGGCTGAGTTCTGAAAGGGAAGGAAATTGGGACGTTAATTACAAACTTCCTTTTTTAGAAACCGAACTAGCTAGATCATCATATGCTAAACATGTATAGACAATACGTAGCGACGCACAAAGTGTTGACTATCGAGATTGATTTTTTGGATCGCTACTACAACTAATTGGATTACTAGAAGAGACTGTCGTCATAAACACAATTCGACCTAGTTTGGCAGGTGCGTTTGAGCTGAGGATAGGGGAAGAAGTGTGACCTTTGTTGTTGTTGTGCCATCGGCAAAATTTGCTTAATTCTTATGCAGTATAGCAATGATGTTGCAGCTTGCGAAAGGATGTTCTTACTTCGATGGCTCTCACTTTCGATGCGCAAACATGAAACATTGGCTTAGAAGGTTGATTAATAGCGTGACTTGAGCAACAACTTAACCAAACGCATTATATAGCCAAAGGGTATACTATCACACGACGCGTCCTCGTCTATCGTTGATGAATTGAGTTAACTTCATTGGAAAGAATGAATCATTTATTAGTTTTCTGTCCTCCTTGCGCAGACGAAACAAAGCTTTATTTGAAGTTCAAGGGTTTTATGTAAATCATTCACGATCCCGCTATTGAACAGTGAATTTAAATAATAGTGTGAGATATCATTTATAACATAGTAACACAATCTAAGTTTTATTAAAATTAATCATAAAACCGTTTGACACATGTGTTGAGCGAAGTCTTCCGAGACCCGAACATTGACAGTACATCTATTTTGTTGCGTCCGATCACCTTACCCAAGATGATGACAACTGGCTTTCCGTAAGTAGATCCGAATGCAACGGTCATCGTAATAAATCGCACAACTGGAAAACATGGTGAAGAAATTTGTCTCTTCACGTCGTCTATTTGTCATGTTAACGCTTTCGGTGGAGGTGGCTTTGGCCAAACAAACAAATCACCCGTCAGGGCAAGTGTTGGTCGCGCCTGCTGCATCATCGCGGCATGTTTAACGTTGGCCTATGGGTGGTGCAGGAACCGGGCCCGATCGTTCGCCGATGCCTGTGAAGGTCGTCTTCTACGTAACACCTCGTACCCAAAATCAGCCGGCTTAGAGTTTGCCGAGATGCCGGTGTTTTCGTCGAGGCGTCAGGTTGCCAAAAAGTTACCCAAACCCTGTAGCTACGAATTGCTTCCGATAAGGCTAATTTTGTCGATCGCCGTGTTGCGTCACGTACCGACAAAGTCATCAGGTGCAGTCACGAGCTGTGGTGAAGTACTTGGCTGACCTTAAGCGTCCCCGGCAAGGTTTCGTTCCGGAATCTGAAGAGACCGGTTGCTGTGGCGTGTTTAGTATGGGATATAGGTCATGTTTATTCAAGTGCAGTTGAATAATATGTGTGCCAAATATATTCGAGCTTTTTCGGTGATTTGCACACGAATCGGGCGTTTGTTGGAAATGATATTCTGAGATTAATAATATGGCATTGGCTTAATAGCATCCACACGATCGTTGTATAGTCGATAACTCGATTGACTAATAAATGTTAAAAAGGAAAGATAAATTATGTAAAACCTCAACACTCGACAGACCAAAAAAACTGTGGTATCCTGTAAGGTATGTAAATGTCATAGCATTTGAATGGTTCTAATTCATTTGTAGTATGTACAGGCGATTAAATGGACTAAGTAAGTTCAAGTCCTTGTGGAGATCGATTGCTACCGGTAACTACCGTCTGCGTTACGGTCGTTAATGTACATGAGGCTGAGTGGATCTAGTAAAGGTAGTGTGTTCAGCCATCCAAGACTCAAGTACCACCTGACGATGCATCAACCGTCACGTACGCATGCTGTTTCAACCTTCGGAAAACTCAAGCATTTCTTCTCATGTCTCCTCACTCAGCATATAGCGATGAGCATGTGAGTAAAAACCGTCCCAACACACGTGGGGCGTGCACGGCACCAGTTGCGCAACGAAAAATTGTAGCAATTTGTAGCGGTCGATTAGTCGCACAAGAAGCCACGCTTCAAACATTCTTTCATGGTGTGGTGCAGAGGATACAGTACAGGGTCGATCTTGAGGTGTCTTGATCATGCCCTCGTTTCACACACCGATCGTAACAATGCAACGGAGCACCTTACTTTTTCAATTAAAAACTGTCTTCCTTGAAGGAGTTGCCTCATCATACTAGAGTGGCCCTTCGCCAATTGACACGACCGTTCAATGATCGGCCGCCCGCCGAGACGTGTCCGCCCTTTGTGACGGTACCGTCGTGTGATTTCTATCGTCTGCCGAGGTGTCGAACCGAAAATTAAGAATATCACTTCCAAAGTTTAATCATCGTTCACCCCAACTGTCAACGGTGATGATGTTTCTACTCTTTTGATCGACCTTGTTCTCCTTTGCCCCGATCGCTTTCGTCCTGTCCACCGCTTGTCAGTCGCTCAAGTTCAGACCATCATCATCTGGTGGCAGCAGGCGTCCGCTAAGTCACCACATCGGATCGGACGCTGAGCAGAAATTGAGTAGGAACCAATCCATTACGCGCTCGATCAGCTCGCTCTCGGTGGAATGAGTTGCGAAAACGTGTTGCCGATCCCACGTCGGCATCCACACCGAAGGTCGCCACGGTTTGTTCGCCTTTCTTTTCATCTTTTAGCGTTGAAAAACCCGTTGTGTTTACCTATTGGTCGTTCAATCTGGTTCGCACCGTAAGGGTGAAATATATATTCGTTGTTTTTACTGCTATTCGTTGCTTAATAGCACGACGCTAGTGCTTGTTCTGGCGCTAATTTAATTGGTGCCAAATGCATAATAATGACGCACTAATAATGCTTCCACCTTATCAGCGTGATTGTTGGCTATAGACAATCGGGACTGTCTAATGATCTTAAATTTAACACCATTTTTCTTTTTTGACAATACGATTCACGGTCTACCATTCTGTTTCCCCGCGAACAGCGACTTGGTTGTGTAGTGGTTGTGTTCCGGGGGCCAGAGTCAGTTTCGCAGTTGGGAACACCCGATCCATCAGACATAACGCGCTGTCGATGTTTGCGTGCGCTTTCCGGGTGCAACAGACATTACGTTACACTGCGTGCGCTTCGATTTCACGCCATGGTGTATTCAGTATTCTACGAGCGCATCGTACAACCTTACACTTATGCAACCGGCTACAACTATAGCACGTCCTGCTCTGCATCTGAAAAGGGAAAGTGATCGGTGTGGTATCGCCGTCGGCAGGCGTTACAGAAAACAAAAAGAAGCGCACTATGGAAGCTCTGGCGTAGTAAAAGCGCACCACTGCATTGTTAATTGGCCGTGAGCGAGAGCCACGATGCAAATCAGTTCCCGTATTGTGATGCCAGTGCAGCTAGTTTGTAAGATCTTTTCAAGTAAAACTTTAATGAGCGTGTATCGCGAGCTCGTAAGATTGATTCTTGTGTCTTCATTAGTTGTGGTCCTAATAGTGGTCCCCTCGTTACCAGAATGTAAATCTTCTCAGTCCACTCAAACGCGGCATAATTGTATCTAATTTGTTTTATGAAAACTTATGAAGACATAAACAAGGTTTCCTGGTTGTGTCGCTCCTCGCTTTCGTGCCGATATTTTATTTGCCTCGGAATTCGTACAACCGTGAAACCGGTTCCATCCGCTAAGAAGTGGTTTATGTTGGGGTAGGTCGTAGTCGAAGAAACAAAGGAAAACGCCATTATGTAGGATATTTCCTACAGAGGCTCTCTTCATACGCCTGAATAGTCGTCAAACTTTGTGCGATACGGTCACGAGCTTCAGTTTTATAGGCACCGATATCGCTCAATAAAAAATACCAAACGGTTGTAAAACGGATACCAATAGCTTGACCGTAAAACAATTTTCCTCATTGCATTATGCATTGGGAAAGTGTGCGTTTTCGTTTCACTCCACCAGTTGGGTCTTGTCCTTTTAAGTGACTTTTAAAATTCGATTTTAATGGCAAACATTTCTGTGCAAAAACTATAATGACCTCAAATTTAGTAGCGGTAATGTTTCATAAACTTCAAAAGCTTGTTTGGAAATTCATAATGACATTTTACCCTTCAGTGGACACCCTTCACTATAGGAGATAATTAATGATTTTTAAGAAATTCGAGTACATAAGCGGAGAAAAGGCGAAAAACTCTGGTCAAAGGTCTCTCTGCGATACCTTGAACGTCATTAGTCTACTAGCTACAACATGTTGTTGCGTTCTAATGGCGCTATGCATGAGTTCCTTTCAAAAACTTATAGTATGTCTGTTTTTTTCGTAAATAACAATTTACTAAGCTTGCGTTTGCGTGCAAGTTAAAAGGTTACAAATGCACCCAAATTAAACCCCAAACTCTAGCATTAACTGCTTGACCCCGTGCAAACAATCATCGGCATAACATCGGTGCAGAGAGAGCGATAGAGAGAGAGAGAGAAAGGTCTGCAAAATAGTTTATACCACAAACGAAGATGAAACAACAAAATCGGCAACACGTGTCGGCAAATGTGTAGAAGTACAGCCTACGACGCATCTCGGATTTGACTTCACTTTTTTCGCATCGCGTATAGTTCAAGTTCAATCGCAACTACCGCATGATGGGTGCAATTGGCCACCGTTAATGGTTCCGCCACAGGTCATAACCAGTCCACAATTTTGACCTCACGCAATTCATAAGTAAAAAGCATTTGTTTTTTTCTTTATTTTGCTTTGCACTCACTTTTTTCAACGCGCCAAATTCATTCGTGAACTTGACATTGGTGCGCAATGGTTAGGTTTTTCGGGAGTCGTTACGTAATTAGCCGCCGGAGCAATGTGGTACTAAAACTTGCCATCTTAAAAACACCAACTAGGAAGCAATAAATCTCGACATGCAGGAAGATATTGCGCTTTAAAGTTTCACTTGATGGTTTGTTTCTGTTGCAGAGATCCAGCAAGTTGGCGATCAACCAAATTACTTTCAACAGCGTCCAAGATCATTTAAGTAGACGCCCGTTGGAAGGGGAGGTATATCATGCCCCATCTCGGTGAGGTCATTTCGTTCACCTCGGTGTCGGCGATCTTGAAGGCGTGATGTTGAGGTTGACCGAAAGGTTTACTGCTAACCTATAAACCGCGCCACAGTTTTGGCTTCCTGCATTGCGGCCTCCGGGTGGACCAGTGGATGCATCGTAGCCTTCGGGCGTAGGCAACGCGTGTGGTGCCGATCATACAGCGATAAATTCAAATATATTAGCTACTGCTATGTGAAGTTTCTCGCTAGCTATAGATATCTGGCACGCCAGGTTGACTGGCTGATGATTTAGACGGTAAGCAATATTGTGGGCGAACGTGTTAGGCCTAATGTTTGCACAAACACGATCGAGTAAGAAATAAAATATTGAATGTTCCACTTCACTTCGGAGATCTGAACGAACGGTTGGAGTTGCTCCGGTCATTAAAATTGACTTAGATATTCTGTTCCTCTGTTGTGTGTGCGGTGGCTTGCAGATACAACAAAACGGTATGTGGTAACTAGTGTTGTATACCAATCATCGACAAAAGCAACCTATCCATAACCTTTCACATCCATTTGGGTGTTTTTTTGTATGATTTGGATCGCGCGGTAAACATTAACGATCGAGCAATAAGTATCTGTGTGTACGCTTATGTAAGCAGATTTATCTTATAAGTTAGCTGAGGCTGATCTGTGAAGCTCTCTCCAATTAGCATTTCTGATCGGTGAAGCACTCTCCAAGTAGCATCTGCCCGTTGCATTCGCTACGACACGAACTGCATACGATGCTTCGTACGTACGGAACTCTTCGACTTGAGCTTCTCGTGACTCACCCACCGACCAACTATCGGTGTGAGAGAGTTTGTTAGTTTTATCCCATTGACGGGGAGTTATCATGACGGTGCCTTATCGTTGTGCGCCGGCTGTATAAATGAATCAGTCTCACCGGCGGGTGAGTGAAGTAACGGAATCGAACATTTTCGTGTATCGTCTGGTTGCCGTCGTAGACATAAATTGGTTCCGCGTGTTGATTTCCTATGAACGGTGCGAGAGTCACACCGCCCTGAACGTGCTCTAGAGAGTGGCCGCGCGTTGACGAGCCTATAGCGGGAAAATGGTCCAGCGTCAACAGACCTTTGCCATTTTGTCCGGTTTTCCGCTTGTTACTTTACTGCCTTGCGGTGGTAAAAATGAAGTATGTTTTTCTTCTCCGAAATTGGAGTGCGAGGGTAACCTACTTAAAAAGGTAGTAAGAGCAAGCGTTTCATCACTGGAAGCGTTCATTGAGAGATTTGGATTTGAAGCCACGCAATGGTGCTACTGATGAGGTGAACTCACAACATGCCCGATAAAATGGTCGGAAACTGATGGTAAAGCCAACATGCACGACACAACGGAAGCAGTAGCTCCCTGTGCGTGTATCTTCGTGTGTAGGTTAGTCCTGAATGAATACTTTCACTACTGATCGTTATTTAATAGGGTATTTGCCGATTATACTGCTAAAGTTAAGCTAAAGAACTGAAGAAGAAGAAGAAGAAGAAGAAGAAGAAGAAGAAGAAAGAACTGAATCTTGTAGCCGACATCTATCAAAACTCATAACCACATCTTATATGTGGATCTATAGGACTGGATCATAGAACCTAGTGTTAGTAAATTATTGGCTAGATTTTTATTTATTGCTTGAATAATGTATGCAATTTGACTTTAATTTATATGTTTGAAGTCAAAACTTAGCATCAAACTTTTACGTCGGAGTTAGCTCATTTAACTTTTCAAGATACCTTTCATGTAGTTCTGTTAAGTTCTAATATGGTTTTAATATCCTTCTTCTTAATAGGTCTACCTAATTTGGTGCTCCGGTACATTGTTTATTAAGCGTTGATGACATGTAAATCATTTTCAATCTTCGAACAGCCTCACAAAACCTGTAGATCAACATCGACTTCGTTTTGTTCGGTTTAGTTAAACGGATAGGTTTTCGAAGGGTTGAACTTGATACATGGTTCACCATCGGTGTCGAACGCCTGCAGCTCCTTGGGCTTTAACACATGCGGCTGATCTTCAAAATGTTACCTTCAGTTCAAGTTCAATGTATCATTTCCATCCGTGTGCCCCCTCTGCCCAAGCACCGAGCGGCAGGGTAAACGAGAGGATTAGGCGTAGTTCGAGGAAGGGAAAACAACAGATGGAATAAGAAAAAACCACCCTAAGCAACAAAACCTCCAAACCCTGAGCGGTCCTACCGAGACGTCTAGCATCGAGACGGTTTTTGGCTGTTTCGTCTCAAAGCCTACAAGGTTTGGGCACGCGTGACGATGTTTTGCATTTTACCGGGTTGAATTTTATTGGTTTATGTTCAGTGCTGTTTCCTGAGCAGTGCGCTCTTCCTAGTGTCCGTTTTTAGGCATTAGACCATACACTTAGGCATTAGACCATAATGAAACACATGCACCAAGCAATAGCTGTCATGCTAGACACTCTTGCCATTTGTGTGATTAATTGGTATCTGATCAGAAGATCAATGTACAAGGATGCTTCGTAAAGTTCACTATTGGACTATCGGGCACTTCATAGTACGCACGGTAATTGCTTTCAATCGTTAAGTACCGTACAGTAGGCAAAACTGTGTTTAAGACCCTTTTACCGACACGGCAATTATGCGCTGAGAGCGCGATTTTCTAGCATTATTTACAATCGAATACTTACTCTCTCCACTGCAGAGAGGAGTATTCTGTTTTCTATTCACTTTTTTCCAAAAGAATGAATTTTATACCTTTCATCATATCAACCCAAATTTGCCCAGCCATCAGGCAGCCTCGGATGGAAACAGCTGATGATGGGTTCAGATGTTCCGATTAATCAAATCATCAGATA
Organism: Anopheles maculatus; assembly: GCA_002091835.1. Lineage (NCBI taxonomy): Eukaryota > Metazoa > Arthropoda > Insecta > Diptera > Culicidae > Anopheles > Anopheles maculatus. Next base: position 119,005 of record KZ062372.1, read on the forward strand.
GCACAATAGGAAGAGCACCAGAAAGAGGCAGAACATACACTTTTACTGCGAAATTTATATATTCATAGTTTCGACCCACAAACCGGTTGATGTAGGCAACCCAACCAACAGTAGCAGTGTGCCTCACTCGCGCCATGATGAACTAACCTCGTTTATGATAAACGCACGCACGTGTGATCTGATCTTGAAACATTCGCCAAAGTGAAGCAAACGGTTGTTTTTTCTATCGGTAGCGGCCCTACACCGGTTCCAGTTGCATCAAGCAGCGTAGCCCATTTTCTAACCGCACCTATAGTGATGGGTAGTCTAGTAGCAAATTTTGAACGTAAGATTTAATAACAGGTTTTTAAAAAACAAAATAAAAAAAACTAAGATTTTTTTTATAAAACCTCGCAATCGATAGCGAAATATGGACATCGCGAAACTAGTGGATTGCAATATAGGTAATTCATTTGCAAATGTGGCCGAACGTTGCTGGGGTGCATCTATTTTTTGTTCTTTCGTTTCTAAAATTTTACGAGGTTGACTCGAACCTTTCGATCATTAGCAAACACGCATCTTATAAATAATGTTTGTGGTGTTTTTGTCATGACTAGTTGAACTATGATGAAGGATTAAATCGTTTGAAACGCTTTTGTAACGACACTAGTAAATTTAAAGCATGTCCTTTCCGAAAGATATGTTTACATATAAAGCCTCTCCGCGTTACGTTATTAACCGCTCACTGGTATACCCGCCTAGTGTATGTCGGCTGATGATTAATTATTTATAGCACACCGCTGTGTGTCACGATTTTATGACACCATCTCTCGCTCAGTTCGCCCACTGTTGTTTACCAATCGACTTTCGACACTCGGTACATGCTGTAGCGCAAACTAATTCCACTTCCAACACGGATACGGAATGCGCTCGACCTCTCAAAAATCGCTCTGGGCGGCATAACTAATTTTAGCAAATTAATATGGAACCACCGGGCACACGCATACGGAGAGAGTCCAGCAGGCCAATGTTTGGGTTATCAAATGGTAGCACATTTTATTTGTAGTAAACTGTTTAATATCAATCCTTTAGTAGACCCATGGCTAAGAGACGGATTTCGTTTGCTCTTTTGCGATTGTCTGGCTGTTTCTAGACAATAAAATCCCTTGAAGGACGAAGTCCCTTGGATGGTGAGGCTCTTTGAGAAAGAAACCATCTGGAGTCCTACTTACGTTGATGAGGCCCCTTGAACGATGGTTCGTAGACGAGGCCCCTATGCGTAGTAAAATCACTTAGACACCAAGGACCCATGGTAGATTGAACTATTTCAAATCAAATATGGTCGAAAAATAGATTTATTGATTCCAGTAATTCTACGTAAAGTAATGAAATGGTCAAATCATTGCCGCTTCATCTTGAAAGACATGTATCACAAGTATTCGGCACCCCTTGCCCGAACCTCAAGTTACAAGTTACTCAACACAAGTCTATAAATCGCAATTATCAGTAAAATATTGGTGTTACAGTTCCGTCGTCCAATCACCTCACAGAAATAAGATAAATTATGAGAAACGATATAGAAGTTACGTCAACGTCAAAATCAACTCTGATATCTGGACGGTTGTGGGTGCTAATTACAGTTGCTGCATATTGAGTAAGTTTTGTTGAGCGTAAAGCTTATCGGACAAATTTTAAACATGACAGTTCTTTTGTGCGCACCGTTGTATCCTTGCCAGGTACAAAAACCATGCCATTAAAGTGCCAAAATCATACCTAGATTATCATGACACAGATCAATCATTTCTCGCGCTTACCTATTTCGCTCCAACGAACTTTACAAATGAACTACGACTCGGTGGATCCTACCGCAAAAGCGGGTGTGTTTCTATCGACACCTAAAGGTCGTACGCGGCTGCCTAAGTGATTGCGCTCGAAGCTATCGAAAATAACCACTTAACACTTTCCTTCGTGAAAAAAAACCGCAGCAGAACCTGACCATCGATACATTCGGACGAGGTGCTTTTGTATACCCGCGCGCGTGTATGCAAGCTTAGCTTTACGCAATTGCACTTGGTTTGTTAATCACGCTCCGCACAAACCGTCGTCCCGGTCGGTAGGTTCGTCGCTTATGCTACGCTCAAATCAGGGTCAGTTCTTGTACGCAAAACTACATCGGCCCGAGCGTGCCACACGGCCCCAGCAACCACATCAAACGAACATATTTGGCAGCGCGCACCGCCTAACCTCAGAAGTGCATTCGAAATGGTGAAAAAGTGCATCACCTCAACCAAAGTCACCATGGTTCGCTAGGTACGCTTGGGCAGGTTGTCCGACGACTTTCAGAAAATTGCAGAACTTGCAGCGCGCATTAACTGCACCACGCTGGTGCCGTTTTTCTTGCTGCATCGTACCTATGGCGAATTGCAACTATTTGTGCAACTGCTGCACTCCCTTCCCGCCATTACCCGGGGCGGTCGACATCGCCAAACCTACCTGTACTTCCAATCCAGCTTGCTTTTGTGCAGATAAAGCGACAGGATGGGAACGTCGGAGATCTCGGTTTCGTGGCCGCCCGCCTCCAGCAGCAGTACCTTCCAGCCGCCTATCTCGGAAAGGCGCGAAGCAACGACAGCACCGGCCGACCCTGCCCCGACAACGATGAAGTCATATTCGCGGTCCACCTCCGGCACATTAAACGGTCGATTCTCCGGATCGAACAGATCGTAGTTGTAGTATGCGAGTGATGCGATTAGAATCGGCACAATCGCTAGCTTGCCGACACCGATAACGGCCGTGGCGGCACTGATGGCTGCACCGACGGCGGTCGTCAAGCCGGCCGCGGCAGGTGTCGCTTTCAGTGCGGCACCCGCCAACAGTGGAATAAGCGTACCGAAGGAGACTACCATCGTTGTGTCTCGTACGGTCGTCGTCCGGGCTGTTCAGACACGGCGAAAGTGGCTGTGGAATGGATCTCCTGGCGCAAAGTTCTTCTACCAGCTCCGGTACCTTGTTTGTTGTTTGGCCGCTTGATTATAGATCTGTTTCTTTATTTGTAATTTAAACTTCGAACCAATCTCGTTCATCATCCATCACCCTCCCGTTGGGTGAGAGCAGGGTTTTTCTGCGGAAGCTCCGAATTATTTGCGCGGCACCACCATCAGCATTAATCACAACACTTCACGCATATGCTGCCCCGATCACTACCACACCAACCGCGCACACTACATAGACACTTTCACCAATTTTTCATTCGAATTTCGCTCGCTCGTAGAAATGGAGCTCCGTATTTTCGCGACTGACGCTGCGTTACGGATGTTTTCGTTTCGCCTTCGAAACAACGCCACTTCCACCTGTGGTGTGCACTCGTTAATCGCCGACCGATTGCCAATGGCTTTGGGACCGATGGACTACTGACACAAACTCCGAACAATGAAAAGAAAATGATCAAGTCGAACGACGATTTTAGAATTCAAACCTTCCGGAGGCGATCAAGCAACACACACGCAGCGTACACTCCGAGCGGGCACACTGTCCGAAACGCGCACCACCAGTAGAAAACGAACCGATCGCGTCGATCGACGAATGTGAACTGATCGAGTCCGCACGAACCAGCACGTGGATTATGCAATTTGGAGAGGTGCTGTGGTTAGACTGCTTCACAGGCCACAGCTGATGCAAAGACCTGAAATGGTGGTGGTGTGTGTTGGTGTTGACGGCGGTTCGCTGTATGGGTGCGCGAAATTCAAACCAAATCCATTGCATTCAACCGGCCTCCGGTATGATGATGATGATGATGATGGTGCTGTTTCGCCTTGTTGGATAGTTTCTGTCACGCACGAAAAATATGCTCCCAGCTTTTACGCTTCCGTACGTACCCTTATGTGCGTGTGCGTGTGTGTGTGTGTGTGTGTGTGTTGCACATAAAAAAACTGTGAAAACATGTAAGCGGAATGTATTTCGTCCCCGAAAGTGGGAATCTCTGCTTTGATACTCAGTATCTTTTGCGAAAGTCAGACAAAGAAGCCAAACTTCTTTCCGAGATAGGTTATGGTTTTTGGGAATTAATATCTAAAGCACCCGGGAGTTTTTCATCTACACACACACTCACATACGTTTGCAGATGCATCGGAGCGTGAGTAGAGAAAGGTTTGAGCAACATTATTCGGCAGAGCATAACCTCACCTAGAACGTTTGGGACAGCTGATGGCATGAGTCAAACCACCTCCGAAGAAGTTGATAATGATGGTAGCTGTGGTTATATTCATGCCTTTCCTCGGAACCTTCCTAGTAGTGAAGACTAGGAAGACTTTAGTTATAAAATTGTAATATTTAACCGGTATCTGCCAAACCTAGAAAACACCATACAACAATGTATGGAAAAAAGTAAAATTTGTTAAGTTTATAGACACTTTGAGTCTTAATTTGACTTTTTTTGTATATTCAAGCAGCAAACCTCACTTATGAGACAATAAAATATCGCACGAAAAAAGTGTATAAAAGCTTTACAAATGTTACATTTTTCTTTAATTAGCTGCCCTGTATTTGCTTGTAAAGCTATAATAATTGTAATTTTGCATATAAATATACCGAAATCTTGATCACTGCATCACAGTATGGGCAGGGTCGTCAAGTGTCGTTCTCATGACATGACCAGCCGTCCGGAGCCTGGCGAGTCTTGGACGATGGTGAGACAGCTTGGGCGACAGCGGCGCCGATCTTCACACGGCAGGACCGGGGTTCAAGTCTCATCTGGGCTCATAGTGAGGACTGACTATCCAACTATGCGGTAACAATATGTCTAGTATGCCAGAAATAGCAGGCGTGATTTAAGAGGTCGTTAAGCCAAGAAAGAAGAAGAAGAAGAAGAAGAAGAGACAGTTTGAAGTGCGCGTCATTGTAGCGACTCCTCCATTGTCCTTCCACGGATACGGGACCAAAAATCGTTCACAACATCTTCCTTTCGATCGTGTCTATGAGGGTTAAGTCAGTTTTGAAAAGAGTCTGCATACGAACTAGAAACGAATGTGCGTACTGAGACTATAAAGATTTAATACATTCCCAGTCACATCCGTCACCCAGTGTGATCATCTACCGGTACGTATCCCGTGCTGGTCAGTGCCTGAAGTTTTCAACATTTTGATTTTCAACCTCAAACAGAGATTTAATGCCGCTTCTCAGATCCTTTGGCAAGCTTCTGTTACTAAGGAAAGCCTCAAACCAATAATGTCAGCGTATGCCAAGATCTGGATCGGCTTGGTATCGAGAACTTACAGCATTATTCATCCATCAGACATCAGAAAACACACAAAAAGCTGACTGAAGTTATCAGAGATCCTAATTTTTCATCATTTTCGGCGTTAAAGGATACTTCAGTTTTCAGTTTTAAGATTATGTAGCTATTAAATGTGCGTAAACAACTCTTTAGTACAAAGAATATATGTACGTTATGGAAGAACCAGCCATCCGGCCAGAGGTGTCACGTGGCTCACCAACGTGACCAGGGATGGGAACCGCCGACGCAGCAAGCCGAGTGCCCAACCGTGGGAACAAGCATACAGGAGTCGAATAGCAGATTCCACGCGCGGACATCGGAGACACCCAGCAAACCGAGTGCCCAACCGTGGGAACCAGCATACAGGAGTCGAATAGCAGATTCCACGCGCGGACATCGGAGACACCCAGCAGACGCTGACGCGGCAGTCCCCGCAACCGTACCGAGCGCTTGTGTTAAGATTAGAATTAAAATATAAGTTCAGTTCGTTCTTAGATCCCAACTAGAGAGGTTGTTAGGAAAATAAAAATTATTTTTTTATAATCATCCAACCAATGGACTCAAAACTGGCGCAGCCGATAACTTCAAGTGCAAAACGCGTGTGAAATTGGGTGAACAGTGGAAAACGTGAAACAGGTGAAAATCACAAACTCTTCTGTGATCGTGAACTAAGTGAAAAGTGAAACACGTGAAACAAAGACATTTGTAACATCTGTGATCGTGAAGTGGTTCCGCAGTACAGCATCGTAGCATTCCCGCTCCGACTTGAGGACCCCCCGCCATCCATATCACCGTGAAAGCAGCTGAAGGAAGAACACTACCAACACCAGCAACTCGACCACGGGATCAAGAGGACAACTCCGGGAAATGATTAAAGTAATCATCCTGTAAGTAACAATTTAATTATCTTACATCCTTCTGTGAATAAGATTGGACAGTGATAATTGTTGTGAAAAAGGAACTTTACGATAAAAATAACCACGTGGTGAATCGTGAAGTTAAACCCAAGTACCATAGGCACACAATAGTAAAAGAACAATTCAATGAAGAAAATATAGTGGAAATTTTTAAGCAAAAACTCAACCCGAGAGGAGTCAACTGTATTAAATTACCTATATCAATCGCTCAATTGGTCCAAGAAACATTTAAAAAACATTTCTCATCTAATAAAATTTTCAAAGTTTTCATTTCAGAAACCCTACTAGAAGACGTAAGAATGGGAAACGAACAAGACGAAATTGTTCGAGAAACTCACAACTACGGTCATAGAGGAGTGAAAGAGAACCGAAACCAAATTCTACAGAAATATTTCTTTCCGCAACTCGATAGAAAAATTAAAATTTTCAATAACAGTTGCGAAGTATGCAAAAAAGCCAAATACAATCGGAAACCTCCAAAATTAATCCATAAAAGCAATTTTGGTCTTAAACCTTTTGATCGCGTCCACATAGACATTTTCTTTCTGAAAGGACAAAAATGGCTAACCATTGTCGACTCATTTTCAAAATTTGCCAATGCCATCCCACTAGAAACTAGAACCATAGTGGATGTGAAAAACGCAATTTCAGAACATATAAGACATTATGGAAGACCATCAACGGTAGTAAGTGACCAGGAACCCACCTTCAGATCAATAGACCTAATGGGATTTCTAGAGGACTTAGGCATAGAAATGCACTTTGCCAGCAATTCAAACGCGAATGGTATCGTCGAACGCTTCCATTCAACCCTCATTGAAATTTATAGAACGACCAAAACAAAATTTAATGACCTAACTCTCAAAGACCACATTAACATTGCGATAGACATTTACAATAACACATTTCACGAAGCTACTAAACAAAGACCAAGGGAAATAATATTTAATGTGACTAACACAACTAATACAGAAGAAATTAGAGAAAAAAGTAACCGTCTCCAATCCGCCGTTAAAACAGAATTAACAAAGAGGAAAGTTAAATATGAAAACAAAAACAAACATAACGAGATTCCGAAACAGTTTAACCCCGGTGAAGACAAATACGTAAAAATAGCACAAAGACTAACAAAAGACAAAGATCCGTTCAAAATATTCACAGTCAAAACTGATAACACACTAACATTCGAAGACAAAAATAACATCAAAATACATAAGAACCGTGTAAAGAACTAACCCACTAACGATCCTAACAAAAATCTAACAAACTCATTAACATCTGTTTAACATTAACATCGTTGCAGATTACTAATCTCTACACTAACCCGAGCTAACATCTACAAGGAAGCCATAAGCAACAATGGCATGATAGCATTCAAGTTAGGAACAGCTAGAATTAGAATAGGTTACGAACGCATAGTTCACGAAATAGATTTAGAAAGCATCGAAAATAGCATAGAATTTCTTCAAAACATTTTTCAAGAATATAAAAGCTCAAGCCACTTGAGAGATACTTTGACGCATAAAATCATCATAGCTAGGGAAAAATTAAATAATTTGCAAGGGAAAAGACCTAAAAGAGCACTAATAAATATCCTAGGATCAGCCATAAAATACATAGCAGGCAATCCAGACAGCGAGGATTTAGAATTGATAAAAGAAAGCCTACAAATTTTAGACAACAAAACAGGTCAAATTTTAGACAACCAGGAACAGCAAATTAAGATCAATACCATCCTTCAAAATAGAACAAACAATATTTTATTAGGACTCAAGAAAACCAATGCACAACTCGTCACAACACGCAATCAATCTAACAGAAACGAAGCAGACTTAGAATTTGTAAATTTAATTTTCAACTGTGACAACATCATAAAACTCCTAGAGGACATAGAGGAACAAATATCCTTCGCCAGGCTCAACCTAGTAAACAAGAATATTCTTTCAATGCAAGAGAAGATTTACATTTTTGATCTATTAAAAAAGCAAGGACTAGATATCAACTTCATAGACGAAATTCTACGATACACAAGCAGCAGCGTATCCTTCGGTAACAAGCGCATTATTGTTCTAGTAAAAGTACCCAAACTGGACGAAGACTCCTTCGACATGATCAACCTTGAAGCAGTCAATATCAACGGTTCCATCATCGACACTCAGCTCCAGCTGGTTACGAAGAGCCATGAGAAGATCTACGCACAATCCAGCCTTTGCGACATCTGCGAAAGTTCCACCCCGGTGAATGATGAATGTATTTTCAACATGCTCACCCACAGGCCACCCAAGTGCCACACCATCCGCCATAAGAACACCCCACGCATCAAGGAAATAAGGAAAGGTATCGTGCTTATCGACACTAATGACGACATCCTCATAACAGACTCATGCGGTGAAAGGAGAATCGTAAATAGCCCAACAATAGCGGAAATCACTAACTGCACGGTGACCATTTCAAACCAGACGTTTTCGTACGCACCTCAGAAAACATTCAAAACAGAGTACTTAGCACCACTCTACGCAAAGACGTTCCAGCGGCCAGAAGCAGAAATCGAGCTTGACGAGATCGAACAGCTGAAGATAGAAAATCTGAAACACATAACCAGAATCCAAACATCAATTCGGAGGACAGAACGGTTTTCGATCAGCGGGTTCATCATCATAATTATCATTATCACTATCATTGCAGGACAGTTTTGTCTCAAACGTCTCACCCACAGAAAACATCTCCAACACCAAATCATCATTCCGCAGTTGAAGCCAATGCAAGAGTCGACCGAGAAAGACGAAAGGTTAAACATCGAAATTCCGTCGAGAAGACAAGCGCACCTTCCTAGATTCGCGCTCCACACGAGTCAGTCGAGGACGACCGACCATTCTTAGGGGGGAGGCGTTATGGAAGAACCAGCCATCCGGCCAGAGGTGTCACGTGGCTCACCAACGTGACCAGGGATGGGAACCGCCGACGCAGCAAGCCGAGTGCCCAACCGTGGGAACAAGCATACAGGAGTCGAATAGCAGATTCCACGCGCGGACATCGGAGACACCCAGCAAACCGAGTGCCCAACCGTGGGAACCAGCATACAGGAGTCGAATAGCAGATTCCACGCGCGGACATCGGAGACACCCAGCAGACGCTGACGCGGCAGTCCCCGCAACCGTACCGAGCGCTTGTGTTAAGATTAGAATTAAAATATAAGTTCAGTTCGTTCTTAGATCCCAACTAGAGAGGTTGTTAGGAAAATAAAAATTATTTTTTTATAATCATCCAACCAATGGACTCATAACTTGTATAAGGTTGGCACTTTTGATATTCGATATGTCCTTTCCAAATTTTATTTATAATTTAACTTTTAGTAAGGAAAATCATAATCTTTGTTTCCATAGTTTTCATATTCATAGTTAGAACTGAAAGCATATCGGTTCACACCAAAAGCGATTGCGTAACTTCCACGGAATTAAGTTCCTTTTACATGGTTTATTGCACATCCTTTACACAAGTTACACACAATTTCCACATTAATAAAATGTAATTGTTGCGTTCCGGAAAAATCGCTTGCTCTTGAGCGTTTTACACGTTACCCTACCTTTCTAGGATTTCCGCAATCCTCTTCCATTTCTTCCTCATTGATTTTGGCCGTTGTTACCTGAACAGCTACACCTTCCAGCAGTGTACTACTGGTAGGATGGCTACTACCCTTCTATGCTTCCTGAAAAGCGAACGGATTGATTTATCGTAGCATAATCAAATTGTTCCGCTTTGCCACACCTTGCTTTGATACCCATACCCTAAACGTATGCGAAACTTCGCATCGCGCATCACATCGATATGCGTCGGGAAACAAAACAAAGCACCATAAACGATCGTATAAACTTAAACATCAAACCGAACCCCACATTGATTGAGTACCAAAAGTTCCACCTTCTGCGTCCATTAAAACGTAGCGGTCGAGCATAAGCGGTTCCGTCCTGTTCAAAGGCAACCCCGCGGCATAACTTTCCAGGCGGTGGTGGCCTTTGCATTTGTTTGTCGGAAGACTTTTGGGCAAATAGCGTTATTGCTTAGGACGAAACATCAAACTGTCCGAACAGCGTCCTGTGATGTGTTCGTTATCGCCGTACTCCGTCGTTGAGTTTTTCGTCTTTATTTTCCATATTCGTTAACTGTTTACAGCGGTCACCCAAATTCACCGGGACACACGTAAACTCAATCGATCAATTTTCGCTTCATCTTCAAACATTGACCTTCACCGAGATCGATTCGGCACCGACGCGTTTGCGGTGTGCGTCGTGTGCCTGTGTTCCGTTTGATTCGGTAATCGTTTTTAGAAAAAAATAAAATGACGGCGCGAGAAGTTTGAAAGTTCGGCGAGAAACAATGCGATACGGCTGATTGGACAACGTTTGCTGACGAGATAATTAATGCAGGGTAAATGTCCTTGCAACGCTGCATTTTATGATGCTGTGGCCTTTAAAGGGGTATTAGAAGCATTTTTCTGGCATTTTGGGCATTTCGGTTTTGCAGCTAATGGGTGTTTTATGGCTATTTATTTGCAAATGTTTTTTCATGCGAGACAAAATCAATGCTAATTTAGGACACTATTTGTGAAGCTGCACAAATACGCGACGAGACGATTCCATTTTATTTTCTGTGCTTATGTGAACTGATCGTACAAAGTTTCGTTCGAAGGTAGGGTTTATCATTGTTTCTCCTGCTGTACAATCAATTGCGCTAAAAGACATTCACTTTCGTAAAGGTTATAAAAGGATTCATACTCTGATTAATTTCTCCGCACTGTATTTAACATCACTCGAAATGTTATGTTTACTTCAATTAGCTCTGTTATTTAATGCCGATTACATTGTGCTTATCGATTGGGGTAGGTTTTGCGATGGCGCATTATTCTTTTGCCCATTCGTTGTTTTCGCCTTGAGCAACTGCAGCGCGAATTACACCATCGAATCGCCGCCGCACTCTCCGGGAGTGTCGTTTTTGGTAAATGCACTAACCGGTCTGTACGAGATGCACACACGGTTGTCCGTAGTGGTATAGCTGCATCGCTGCTTTCCAGCATGTCGATGTACTGTATGTCGGCATTTCTGTAGGAATCTGGTCGATTACAGTTGTGGTGGGTCGTAGACAGGTAAGCGTAGCTTCTAGTTACCTTACAGTAGTGGGAGAGAACATTAGCGTTGGGTTGTATGTGCATCTACAGCTTAACGTAGACGCCGTGACAAAATTTGCAACGAACAACCGAATGTGATTCGACCTTAGCACCGGTGCTACTTCTAGCCTTGCGTCTGATATATTATACAATACAGAGCCATACGAAGATTCGAAAAGTGGGACACAGGAGCGATATTTGCAACTCAATAATTAGCCACCTATCAAATTGTTTAACGATCGACTAATAAAACTCGTTTTATCTTTTCTTTCCAGGTAAATCATCACACCAAAAAAAGATGAGACACTGAACACGTTGAGACAAGACTGCTGCTGAAGAACCCATTTAAGTAATGGAAAAGTAATACCTGAAAGTGTGACGATAAAAGCTCTCTCGTTTACTTTTGTCTGCGATTACGCAGTATATTGTATTGGTTAGCAGAGCAACGCACGATTGTTGGTTGGTTAGAAAGTAGTAAACATTTTATCGATCCACCCAATAGTGGGTGCCATCCAAATGAAGTTGTTAAGTAATGCTGCATCGTGTATCGTATGCAAAGGAATGTCGTTCGTGTCGTATTTCGCACGTGACTGTCTGTGAATCACTTTCTCCGTCTTCAAGGCCAATGCGGAAAGCTTTATAAACGTCATGCTCATTTATTTATCCAAAACATCCATTTATTTATTTAAACAAGATTAGTTTTGTTTCATGAATCCAGCGTTGATCATATAATATATTATAATTTATTTTAAAATTTTAAATCAAACGCAAACATACTGCCATCACCGTGTACATTTGCATCGTGTATCGCTAGATGCATACTTTTAGGGGCAAACTAAGCAAACGTCTGAAATGAAACGCTTTGTTGTGATTTCTCACACGCATCACCCTATCTCAGATTTGAACATTTATATTTTACAAAAACATTTTACAATCATTGAAAGTTGTTCATGAAACCAAAGTTTATTGAATCCAATATCTAACGCTCTATCGCTCAAAGCTCTGTATGTGCCGGAGAGTCTTTGCCCACACCATAATCCTCCTTTATCAAATCGGAACCCTTTTCACCGATCATGATCGTTGGTGCGTTTGTGTTTCCACTTACAATGTCCGGCATAATGCTAGCATCGATTACACGCAGTTTTTGCACACCTCTAAACTTTAGTCTCGAATCAACAACAGCACTGTGGTCACCATCCGGTCCCATCTTGGCCGTACCCGTAGGATGATAGATCGTCGTGGACATGTAGCGAGCGTAACACTCCCAGTAACTATCCGAATCATACTCCACCTGATCACATTCATCAATCTTCAGATGGAAGTCCTTCAGCTCGTGGTAACCGAAATTTTCCGTATCGAGCAGCTTGCGGAAGAACCTAATGCCACGGATAACCGTTTTCACGTCTCGCTGATCGTCCAGGTAGTTGGCGTTGATGATTGGTGCATCATACGGATCGGATGATCGAAGTTGAATCGATCCCTTCGACTTGGGATTGAGAAGTGTTACCAGTACCGTAAGGATTTCGGATTTCTGATTCTGATCGATAATCTGATGGGCGATGTAGTCGTCCCATCCGAAACATTGTGTGATTTTTGCCACATCGGGTGTTTTCCACAGATACAGCATGTGGTGGTATTGAATGTCAGGAAATCTGGCAGCAGGACTTTGAGTGTTGACGAAGCCTAGCAGATCCGTCACACTGACGGTACCGAACGTTCCGAGACCGTAACGGAAGTAACTGTAGATGCTGTCCAATAATTCGTCCATGCTACGTTCGATTGGCCGCGAACCGTGCAGCGTAAGAAATAGGGGTATGATCACATGATCCTGCAAATTCGCACCCACCGACGGTACATCTTTAACCAATGGAATGTTAAACCGGTCGAGCTGCTCTTTTGCTCCCAGCCCGGATAGTTGCAACACCTGAGGCGTGTTTACTGCACCAGCAGATAGAACCACTTCCTTGCTTATGCTCACTGAAATATCTTTCTGTTCGGGCAGATCGAACGTGACTCCAGTGGCCACGGTTCCATCAAAATTGATCTTCGTTACGTGTGCATTTTTCACGATATGCAGATTCGGGCGATCTTTGGCGGTGTTAAGAAATGCTTTCGCCGTACTCCAGCGTCTTCCTTTGGAGACCGTACCCTGGGCTACATTATATCCAATGTACTCGTCACTATTGATGTCCATAATTTCCGGTATCCCCAGTTCTGAAGCCGCTTCCGTGATCACCAGCTTAGTCATCTCGTTCGACATGAAAGAGTTTACCTTGAGTAAACCACCCTGCGCATGGTAGTCGGCTCGTTCCTGCAGTAAATGTTGGGCACCGTTGTCTTCGGATTTTTTAAAATATTCTAGCACACTTTTCCATCCCCAGCCCGGATTGCCCTGCTCCTCCCAACGATCATAGTCACGGCTATTGCCACGTACGTACAGCATGATGTTGTTACTGCTGCAACCACCCATCATTTTGCCACGCGGCCAGTAACTGCCGTGTTTGTACCCTTTGCTAGCAGTGTCGCTCTTTTCGGCATAATAATTCCACACATGTGAACTGTTCATCAAAGCAAAAGCTAGATACGGCACCTGATTATAGATAAAAGATTATGGTTTCAATATCGCACAGTAGGGCTATACTAATTCATTTTGATCCCAACGCATGCGGAAACACACAGCAAGCAACAGTAATGGTCAATGGAAATGAAACGAATACGAAATGATCTATAAATGATGGTACATTTATTAAACGTACAAACATTAAGTAACAAAGTTGATGTAAATTTAAAGCTCAGTATGCTTTGGTCCTACGCCCCAGTCTTCCTTAATCATATCGGATGCCTTTTCGCCGATCATCATTATCGGAGCGTTCGTGTTTCCCGACACTATGTTCGGCATAATGCTACCATCTACCACGCGCAATCCGTCGACACCCTTGACACGCAGCCTGTCATCCACTACCGCGTCCTTGTCACTGTCCGGACCCATCTTAGCCGTTCCAACCGGATGGTACAGGGTAAGTGTCATGTGTCGCGTATAACACTCCCAATAAGCGTCACTATCGAACGTCAGTTTATCACACTCAGACAGCTTCATTTGGTGGAGTTCTCCTTCATGCTCGCGGAATGTTGGCGTATCGACAATCTTATTAATATAGCGAATACCACGCAGGACTGCCTCCACATCTTCCTTAGCCTCCAGATAGCCACTCTCAATGCGTGGCGGATTAAATTCGTTAAAGTCTTCGGTGGCCAGCGTCACGCGTCCCTTCGATTTGGGATTGAGCAGCACCACAATGGCCATCACCACATCAGCCTCAGTAGCAGCTTCCAGCATCGATTGTGAAATCTCCTGATTGAAGCCTACCTTATCGCAAAACAGTACCGACTTACCGGAACCCTTCTCGAACTGGAAAAAATGATACTCAATGTCCGCGAATGGACTAGAAGCGTCGAGTGTGTTAACAAATCCGATCACACTCGTCACACCATGTCCCGCCATTGGTCCCGAACGTGTCATAATGTACTGAAAGAGATTTTTTGCCAGCTCCTGCT
>KZ062372.1:135947-153284 GCA_002091835.1 Anopheles maculatus
TATATACGTTATGGAAGAACCAGCCATCCGGCCAGAGGTGTCACGTGGCTCACCAACGTGACCAGGGATGGGAACCGCCGACGCAGCAAGCCGAGTGCCCAACCGTGGGAACCAGCATACAGGAGTCGAATAGCAGATTCCACGCGCGGACATCGGAGACACCCAGCAAGCCGAGTGCCCAACCGTGGGAACCAGCATACAGGAGTCGAATAGCAGATTCCACGCGCGGACATCGGAGACACCCAGCAGACGCTGACGCGGCAGTCCCCGCAACCGTACCGAGCGCTTGTGTTAAGATTAGAATTAAAATATAAGTTCAGTTCGTTCTTAGATCCCAACTAGAGAGGTTGTTAGGAAAATAAAAATTATTTTTTTATAATCATCCAACCAATGGACTCATAACTTGTATAAGGTTGGCACTTTTGATATTCGATATGTCCTTTCCAAATTTTATTTATAATTTAACTTTTAGTAAGGAAAATCATAATCTTTGTTTCCATAGTTTTCATATTCATAGTTAGAACTGAAAGCATATCGGTTCACACCAAAAGCGATTGCGTAACTTCCACGGAATTAAGTTCCTTTTACATGGTTTATTGCACATCCTTTACACAAGTTACACACAATTTCCACATTAATAAAATGTAATTGTTGCGTTCCGGAAAAATCGCTTGCTCTTGAGCGTTTTACACGTTACCCTACCTTTCTAGGATTTCCGCAATCCTCTTCCATTTCTTCCTCATTGATTTTGAACGTTGTTACCTGAAAAGTTACACCTTCCAGCAGTGTACTACTGGTAGGATGGCTACTACCCTTCTATGCTTCCTGAAAAGCGAACGGATTGATTTATCGTAGCATAATCAAATTGTTCCGCTTTGCCACACCTTGCTTTGATACCCATACCCTAAACGTATGCGAAACTTCGCATCGCGCATCACATCGATATGCGTCGGGAAACAAAACAAAGCACCATAAACGATCGTATAAACTTAAACATCAAACCGAACCCCACATTGATTGAGTACCAAAAGTTCCACCTTCTGCGTCCATTAAAACGTAGCGGTCGAGCATAAGCGGTTCCGTCCTGCACAAAGGCAACCCCGCGGCATAACTTTCCAGGCGGTGGTGGCCTTTGCATTTGTTTGTCGGAAGACTTTTGGGCAAATAGCGTTATTGCTTAGGACGAAACATCAAACTGTCCGAACAGCGTCCTGTGATGTGTTCGTTATCGCCGTACTCCGTCGTTGAGTTTTTCGTCTTTATTTTCCATATTCGTTAACTGTTTACAGCGGTCACCCAAATTCACCGGGACACACGTAAACTCAATCGATCAATTTTCGCTTCATCTTCAAACATTGACCTTCACCGAGATCGGTTCGGCACCGACGCGTTTGCGGTGTGCGTCGTGTGCCTGTGTTCCGTTTGATTCGGTAATCGTTTTTAGAAAAAAATAAAATGACGGCGCGAGAAGTTTGAAAGTTCGGCGAGAAACAATGCGATACGGCTGATTGGACAACGTTTGCTGACGAGATAATTAATGCAGGGTAAATGTCCTTGCAACGCTGCATTTTATGATGCTGTGGCCTTTAAAGGGGTATTAGAAGCATTTTTCTGGCATTTTGGGCATTTCGGTTTTGCAGCTAATGGGTGTTTTATGGCTATTTATTTGCAAATGTTTTTTCATGCGAGACAAAATCAATGCTAATTTAGGACACTATTTGTGAAGCTGCACAAATACGCGACGAGACGATTCCATTTTATTTTCTGTGCTTATGTGAACTGATCGTACAAAGTTTCGTTCGAAGGTAGGGTTTATCATTGTTTCTCCTGCTGTACAATCAATTGCGCTAAAAGACATTCACTTTCGTAAAGGTTATAAAAGGATTCATACTCTGATTAATTTCTCCGCACTGTATTTAACATCACTCGAAATGTTATGTTTACTTCAATTAGCTCTGTTATTTAATGCCGATTACATTGTGCTTATCGATTGGGGTAGGTTTTGCGATGGCGCATTATTCTTTTGCCCATTCGTTGTTTTCGCCTTGAGCAACTGCAGCGCGAATTACACCATTGAATCGCCGCCGCACTCTCCGGGAGTGTCGTTTTTGGTAAATGCACTAACCGGTCTGTACGAGATGCACACACGGTTGTCCGTAGTGGTATAGCTGCATCGCTGCTTTCCAGCATGTCGATGTACTGTATGTCGGCATTTCTGTAGGAATCTGGTCGATTACAGTTGTGGTGGGTCGTAGACAGGTAAGCGTAGCTTCTAGTTACCTTACAGTAGTGGGAGAGAACATTAGCGTTGGGTTGTATGTGCATCTACAGCTTAACGTAGACGCCGTGACAAAATTTGCAACGAACAACCGAATGTGATTCGACCTTAGCACCGGTGCTACTTCTAGCCTTGCGTCTGATATATTATACAATACAGAGCCATACGAAGATTCGAAAAGTGGGACACAGGAGCGATATTTGCAACTCAATAATTAGCCACCTATCAAATTGTTTAACGATCGACTAATAAAACTCGTTTTATCTTTTCTTTCCAGGTAAATCATCACACCAAAAAAAGATGAGACACTGAACACGTTGAGACAAGACTGCTGCTGAAGAACCCATTTAAGTAATGGAAAAGTAATACCTGAAAGTGTGACGATAAAAGCTCTCTCGTTTACTTTTGTCTGCGATTACGCAGTATATTGTATTGGTTAGCAGAGCAACGCACGATTGTTGGTTGGTTAGAAAGTAGTAAACATTTTATCGATCCACCCAATAGTGGGTGCCATCCAAATGAAGTTGTTAAGTAATGCTGCATCGTGTATCGTATGCAAAGGAATGTCGTTCGTGTCGTATTTCGCACGTGACTGTCTGTGAATCACTTTCTCCGTCTTCAAGGCCAATGCGGAAAGCTTTATAAACGTCATGCTCATTTATTTATCCAAAACATCCATTTATTTATTTAAACAAGATTAGTTTTGTTTCATGAATCCAGCGTTGATCATATAATATATTATAATTTATTTTAAAATTTTAAATCAAACGCAAACATACTGCCATCACCGTGTACATTTGCATCGTGTATCGCTAGATGCATACTTTTAGGGGCAAACTAAGCAAACGTCTGAAATGAAACGCTTTGTTGTGATTTCTCACACGCATCACCCTATCTCAGATTTGAACATTTATATTTTACAAAAACATTTTACAATCATTGAAAGTTGTTCATGAAACCAAAGTTTATTGAATCCAATATCTAACGCTCTATCGCTCAAAGCTCTGTATGTGCCGGAGAGTCTTTGCCCACACCATAATCCTCCTTTATCAAATCGGAACCCTTTTCACCGATCATGATCGTTGGTGCGTTTGTGTTTCCACTTACAATGTCCGGCATAATGCTAGCATCGATTACACGCAGTTTTTGCACACCTCTAACCTTTAACCTCGAATCAACAACGGCGCTGTGGTCACCCTCCGGTCCCATCTTGGCCGTACCCGTAGGATGATAGATCGTCGTGGACATGTAGCGAGCGTAACACTCCCAGTAACTATCCGAATCATACTCCACCTGATCACATTCATCAATCTTCAGATGGAAGTCCTTCAGCTCGTGGTAACCGAAATTTTCCGTATCGAGCAGCTTGCGGAAGAACCTAATGCCACGGATAACCGTTTTCACGTCACGCTGATCGTCCAGGTAGTTGGCGTTGATGATTGGTGCATCATACGGATCGGATGATCGAAGTTGAATCGATCCCTTCGACTTGGGATTGAGAAGTGTTACCAGTACCGTAAGGATTTCGGATTTCTGATTCTGCTCGATAATCTGATGGGCGATGTAGTCGTCCCATCCGAAACATTGTGTGATTTTTGCCACATCGGGCGTCTTCCACAGATACAGCATGTGGTGGTATTGAATGTCAGGAAATCTGGCAGCAGGACTTTGAGTGTTGACGAAGCCTAGCAGATCCGTCACACTGACGGTACCGAACGTTCCGAGACCGTAACGGAAGTAACTGTAGATGCTGTCCAATAATTCGTCCATGCTGCGTTCGATTGGCCGGGAACCGTGCAGCGTAAGAAACAGGGGTATGATCACATGATCCTGCAAATTCGCCCCCACCGACGGTACATCTTTAACCAATGGAATGTTAAACCGGTCGAGCTGCTCTTTTGCTCCCAGCCCGGATAGTTGCAACACCTGAGGCGTGTTTACTGCACCAGCAGATAGAACCACTTCCTTGCTTATGCTCACTGAAATATCTTTCTGTTCGGGCAGATCGAACGTGACTCCAGTGGCCACGGTTCCATCAAAATTGATCTTCGTTACGTGTGCATTTTTCACGATATGCAGATTCGGGCGATCTTTGGCGGTGTTAAGAAATGCTTTCGCCGTACTCCAGCGTCTTCCTTTGGAGACCGTACCCTGGGCTACATTATATCCAATGTACTCGTCACTATTGATGTCCATAATTTCCGGTATCCCCAGTTCTGAAGCCGCTTCCGTGATCACCAGCTTAGTCATCTCGTTCGACATGAAAGAGTTTACCTTAAGTAAACCACCCTGCGCATGGTAGTCGGCTCGTTCCTGCAGCAAATGTTGGGCACCGTTGTCTTCGGATTTTTTGAAATATTCTAGCACACTTTTCCATCCCCAGCCCGGATTGCCCTGCTCCTCCCAACGATCATAGTCACGGCTATTGCCACGTACGTACAGCATGATGTTGTTACTGCTGCAACCACCCAACATTTTGCCACGCGGCCAGTAACTGCCGTGTTTGTACCCTTTGCTAGCAGTGTCGCTCTTTTCGGCATAATAATTCCACACATGTGAACTGTTCATCAAAGCAAAAGCTAGATACGGCACCTGATTATAGATAAAAGATTATGGTTTCAATATCGCACAGTAGGGCTATACTAATTCATTTTGATCCCAACGCATGCGGAAACACACAGCAAGCAACAGTAATGGTCAATGGAAATGAAACGAATACGAAATGATCTATAAATGATGGTACATTTATTAAACGTACAAACATTAAGTAACAAAGTTGATGTAAATTTAAAGCTCAGTATGCTTTGGTCCTACGCCCCAGTCTTCCTTAATCATATCGGATGCCTTTTCGCCGATCATCATTATCGGAGCGTTCGTGTTTCCCGACACTATGTTCGGCATAATGCTACCATCTACCACGCGCAATCCGTCGACACCCTTGACACGCAGCCTGTCATCCACTACCGCGTCCTTGTCACTGTCCGGACCCATCTTAGCCGTTCCAACCGGATGGTACAGGGTAAGTGTCATGTGTCGCGTATAACACTCCCAATAAGCGTCACTATCGAACGTCAGTTTATCACACTCAGACAGCTTCATTTGGTGGAGTTCTCCTTCATGCTCGCGGAATGTTGGCGTATCGACAATCTTATTAATATAGCGAATACCACGCAGGACTGCCTCCACATCTTCCTTAGCCTCCAGATAGCCACTCTCAATGCGTGGCGGATTAAATTCGTTAAAGTCTTCGGTGGCCAGCGTCACGCGTCCCTTCGATTTGGGATTGAGCAGCACCACAATGGCCATCACCACATCAGCCTCAGTAGCAGCTTCCAACATCGATTGCGAAATCTCCTGATTGAAGCCTACCTTATCGCAAAACAGTACCGACTTACCGGAACCCTTTTCGAACTGGAAGAAATGATACTCAATGTCCGCGAATGGACTAGAAGCGTCGAGTGTGTTAATAAATCCGATCACACTCGTCACACCATGTCCCGCCATTGGTCCCGAACGTGTCATAATGTACTGAAAGAGATTTTTTGCCAGCTCCTGCTGAAAAAAAATGTTGTAGTTTGCGGCTGTCGATTTGTGCATTTTAAACAGCACCGGCACAAACAGATGATCCTGCAGATTTTCTCCTACCGGTAGATCAGCAACCAAGGGAATGTTAACCTTGTTCAGCAGTGCACTCGGACCGATACCGGAACGTTGCAGAATGTGAGGCGTATTGATTGCGCCTGCTGCTAGAATAATATCTTTGCGTGCATGTGCAACCTTTAGCACCTTGTTATCAATCAAAAAGTTCACATACTTGAATCGTTCGGTCGAAGGATCGCGTTCTACCGTGACGACGACTGCGTGTTTAATGACGTGTAAATTCGGACGATCCTTCACCGGCACCAGGAAAGCCTTCGCCGGGCTGCAACGCGTTCCATTGACGATGGTACCCTGTGCACGGCCAAATCCAACCTGCCGTGCACCGTTGATATCGCTAGTGCTCTCAAATCCGGCGTCCTTGAATGCTTGCAGCATTATTTCCGCGAGTGGATGGTTAACCGGGAAGTTGCCAACTTTTAGATAGCCACCACTAGCGTGATATTTGCCACCATCTTGGCGCAACAAATCCGGATCGTGATTGTCTTCACTTTTCTTGAAGTAGGGTAGCACATCGTTCCAGCCCCAGTTTGAATTACCTAGCTCAGCCCAACCGTCGTAGTCACGAGAATTACCACGCACGTACAGCATTGCGTTGATCGCACCGCATCCACCAAGCGTTCGGCCTCGTGGCCAAAAAGCGCCATCCTTTGAACCCTTGCTAGCGTGTGGCGTAGGTTCGGCGTAATTTTCCCAATCAGCGTCGGTTTTCTGTATGGTGAAGAATGTCTCCGGAATCTGCAAGAAGCGGATGTATGTGTGATGATGACTAAAGCTTTTTATGCCACAACCCCGTACGAAGAAGAGTACTCTTTTTGACAAACATTAAGATCAAGCTCCGGGGGCATGTTGTTATTCGGAATAAAGGAGACTACAGGTGAGGATAGATTGGGATTGTAGAAGTAAAGGATCAGTTTTACATTTTTAAATGACAATCATTTTGTAGGAATTTTAATAAAAAGCAGGTTGTCTAGTACTGTAAGATGTTACTTTTTTCCGCAAACACATTAAAGATGTCCATGTTCTTGTTTGATGAAATCAGATCCCATCTCGCCGATCATGATAGTAGGAGCATTTGTATTGCCACTGATCACCAGCGGCATAATACTGGCATCAATCACTCGCAAACCATGAATGCCTCTGACGCGTAGTCGGGAGTCAACAACCGCATCCCGATCGGTAGCCGGACCCATTTTCGCCGTCCCAGCCGGATGGTACGTTGTAATGGTCAAGTGGCGCACGTAACACTCCCAGTAATCGTTCGTATCGTACACATGCTCCCTACATCCAGGGATATTGATCCGATGAAGCGTGGCACCTGCACTCCGGAACGCATCTGTCTGAAGTAATCGTTGTTGGAGACGTATTCCCTGTACCATCACGTCTAGATCGTCTGTGTTTTCGAAATAATTTGCCTCTATGATCGGATGATCTCGCGGATTGGTGCTCGCCAACCTGATACGTCCTCGTGACTTCGGATTGAGTGCCGTAATATGTACATAAATAGCGGGTGTAATACGGTCGACTTCTTGCAGGGACGCACTTATAGTTTCCGTAAGTTCGAAGTTGCGTGCTAGTTGCTCACTGTAACGTCCACCCTTGGGAAACCCGAAGTTAAATACCTGCACATCCGGATAAGGGTCGGTGGCATTTTTTGTATTAAGGAATGCAATAGTATCCAGGTATCCGGTTCGGACGATGGCTTGGCTACGATTTTGAACGGTTATTGCGTACAACTCATTCATCTGGGCAAACTGCTCATCTACATTTGGATCTGGTACGTTATAAAATTTGAAAAACAATGGTACCGCAACATGATCTTGCAGATTACCGCCAACATTAAGGTCAACTTTGAGCGGAATATCGAGCTGCTTCAGCTCGTCGGCTGGTCCAATCCCGGACAACATCAACAGTTGCGGCGTATTGATTGCTCCCGCAGCGACAATAACTTCTCGCCGTGCGATAACCTGCTGAAACCTCAATAACGAAGCGTACGCCCGTGGCGACATTCCGCTCGTCAATCAACACCCGATCTACCAGAGCGTGTTTGATGACGTGCAAATTTGTACGATGCTGAATCGGTGTGAGGAATGCCTTTGCCGGACTGCACCGAGTTGGACCAATAATCGTATGCTGCGAACTACCGTAGCCAATGTGCCTATCACGGTTGAAATCTTCAATCCAATTGTTTCCTAGCTCCGTTGCCGCTCGTTTCAATATTCCGTTCAGGACCGTGTTATCAATACGCTGCTCCACGTTCAAGTATCCTCCCGTTCGGTGGTACTTGCTGCCGACACCACGAACTAGCTTAGCATTATTCATATTTTCAGACTTTCGGAAGTAAGGCAACACGTCTTCCCAGCCCCATTCTGGATTGCCCAAACTCTTCCAGCGATCGTAGTCGCGTCGATTGCCTCGCACATATATCATCGCATTAATCGCACCAGAACCGCCTAAAGTGCGGCCGCGGGGCCAAAATGTTCCGTTCCGCGTACCCAGACCCGAACTATCCGTCCTCCGCACGTTGTACGCCCAGTCAACCTCACTGTGCTGCAACGCCATCGCCATGTTGGCGATCTGAAGTAGAGAGTAAACGTCGGTTAAGTTTACATCTACATCGAAGTGTGCATAAT
The DNA here is from genome assembly GCA_002091835.1 of Anopheles maculatus. Lineage (NCBI taxonomy): Eukaryota > Metazoa > Arthropoda > Insecta > Diptera > Culicidae > Anopheles > Anopheles maculatus. The sequence continues at coordinate 144,516 of KZ062372.1, forward strand.
AGTGTCTGTTCTCGACATGTCTGTGCTTGGCGTGTTGTCTTAAGTCGTGCGCTTCTCACAAATACCCTTTTGTAAAGGCAAACAGATAAAGCCACTCCAAACCGTTTGCCGTTTAATTCGTAATCGACTTCCAACCACCGACCAGAGAAAAAGATAACAGCGAACTGCAGTGCACTTAAAAACGCAACACAGTGTTTACAGAAATAACCTTATTCCAACATAGACTTATTTTGTATCGTTTCCCAAACATTCTCTGAGCGTTCACAGGTTTAATCCATTCCATGCATTATCTTCCTTAATCATATCTGACGCTTTTTCGCCTATCATGATGACAGCTGCGTTTGTGTTGCCACTTACAATGTCTGGCATGACGCTAGCATCGACTACTCGTAGTCCCTCCACACCTTTGACACGCAGTCTCGAATCCACTACCGCGTTTGGATCTTTACAGGGACCCATTTTGGCAGTTCCAACCGGGTGGTAGAGTGTCAACGAAAGTTCCCGAATATAGCACTCCCAATAGGCTTCCGAGTCGTACTGTGTACCCCCACAAGCGTCTAGATCAAAGCGTATCGGTTCTGGTTCCATCGTCTTGACGGCTTCTGTCGACATGATGCGATGATGCGCACGGATTCCTTCGACCAGTGTCTGCATATCGTGCGGGTGGGTAAGGTAGGCGGCATCAATGCTTGGTTTGTCCCAGAACTGTACCGATCGCAGTTTTATATGACCCACTGATTTGGGTTTCAACAGAATAACAAATGCACCCAACAGGTCTGCTTCATCGTTTGCTTCGTCAATGGAGTTACTCACAGGCCCTTCAAGATCCATCTTTCGTAGCCATTGACCTGCAAAATCTGACCGTTTGCGCGAATACATGTGATGATACTGTATGTTCGGATAAGGATCGGAATGATTGACCGTGTTTATGAAGCCTATAAAAGCGTTCATTCCGGGTTCAGTAAGCGGGCCGCTACGATGCATCAGGTACTCGTACGAGGGAGCCACCATATCACGGTTGAGGTCAAAATCTACGGCCGTTGAACGGTTGATCCGGTAGAACAAAGGCACCATCACATGATCCTGGAGGTTGCGGCCGACAGGAACATCTGACACGACCGAAATACCAAACTTCCTTAGATCCGCATCACGCCCAATACCCGATAACATAAGAAGCTGTGGCGTGTTAACTGCTCCGGCCGAAACGATCGCTTCCCTTCTCACCTTCACTTCCAACTCATTTTTGTTGATCGCTGAATTAGTGCTTTGTTCACCCAGCGTAAACCGAACTGACGAAACTCGGCGATTCACGTCAAACTTAAGCTTCGTTGCAAGCGCATTTTTTATCACATGCAAGTTTGGACGATCCTTAATCGGTACTAGGAACGCCTTAGCAGGGCTGCATCGTGTACCATTGACTGTGTTGACCTGCATCCGACCAAACCCGACGTGATCTTCGCCATTAAAGTCTTCCAAATGCTCGTATCCGCTTTCCTGAACCGCCTCAAGCAACCGTTCAATCTGTACGGTATGTCCGGTAGTACTGCTGACGGATAAGTAGCCTCCCGTTCCGTGGAATGTTCCATCACCGACCACTGTCGAATCGTGATTATCTTCCGATTTGCGGAAATACGGTAGAACGTGCTGCCATCCCCAACCAGGATTGCCCATTTCTTCCCACGTGTTATAGTCGAGTGCATTGCCACGAATGTACACCATTGCATTGATCGCTCCCGAACCTCCGAGCGTTTTACCTCGCGGCCAATAGCAACCTTCCGGTGACGTTGATGCCCGGCAAGCAGTGCGACTGTTTGCATTGTGTCCATCACTCGATTTGGCATAGTAAGCCCAATCTACGTTTGATTTTTCTAGGTGTATTTGTAGAAAAGGAATCTACCGGCAGTGGATGTCAAAGATTTTGTTTTAATTGCAGTGCAGGAAAAGGAAAGGAGTCAAAAATAAAGTAATGTAGGTATGAAGCGAGTTTGGAGATGTGAGGAAGGAAGGCTAGCGCAAGAATCAAACATTTGGTACATGATGGACCCATCACCGTAGCGTCGATTGAAGGTGAACATAACACATTTCAAAGGTTAAATCGTATTAAAAACCCTACCTCAGACTCGATCGGTGGATCACCACCAGCCTCGAGCAGCAACACCTTCCAGTCAGGGTTTTCCGACAGACGATTCGCCACGACCGAACCAGCCGATCCGGCACCTACGATCACAAAATCATACTCGTCCAAACCTCGCGCCAGCGCTGTCGGACCGTAGTCTTTCGGCCACATGTCCGGAGGAGAAATCGCACACTGAGCCGCCAGGATAGTTTGCACCAGCAGTCCAAACAGTTGATTGGCAGGTCCGACGCTTTGCGCGGCGCACTGGCCACCCATCAAGGCCTCCATGTTCTTCCGGTCACTCGTTTACTGTACCGTTTGCAGATTTTGAACCTTGTTCCGGGTTTTAATTGCGAGCTGGAAATGAAAAAAAAGGTGAATTACTTTAGTCTGTTGCCTATACATACGAACGAATGCTAACCGTGGCCTGGTTGTGTCTGTGATGGCTTGGCTAGACTGATACGCTAACTCATCTATCGACCCGGTTTTTATAGTAGTGCATGTGCAGTGAAGGACAACCGCACGCATGCACTAAAGCAGCTGACGGTGTGTACACATGTTATCAAGAACCTTGACACCAGGAAGGTAAAGATTCTGGTACTCTAATGTCATTGTTTGTGTTGTATTGAATATTGTTTGACATTTCAATTGGTTTTTTAGCATCTTCAATTATATAAAAAAGGTTTTTTTTGTTGGAAAATTTAATTTATATGTCTAAATAACTAAAATATGAAAATGTGATCGAAATTTTTACACAAACAACTCACAAAGCACTATACAGGTAATCGATTTCAACGATCGTGTGATACCTGGGGGTCCTATACGAGATACAGTACTTTCGTTTCCTCTTCTTATTGGCTTAACCTTAACCTGCTAGGTTATGCCGTCCAGCTAATTGCTTACTAGACTTATTGATACCGCGTAGTTTGATAGCCAGCCCTCACTAAGGGGGCTCGGTCCGGATAGGATTAGACCTACGGGTCTGCCGTGTGAAGAATGGCGCCGCTATAGCCTCTTCCACCAGACTGCCCAGCACTTCAGCTAAAAACTGCAGAAAACGGTACAGTCTGAGTACGTGGCCATAAAACACATTTTTATCTGTTTTGTTTGCATTACAGTTTCCTATAGGCGGTGCACTCTAAGGAATAAACGCTGTGAGTGACACATTTACACGATGGTAGAAATAAAAGTCATTCAACGTTTGATGTCTTGTTTGTTTTTTTAAATAACCGTAGTACTGCTCCATCGTTTGCTTTAATTAATCCAGGTTTACTTAAAATTATGTTTTTTTCTCTCTCTCCCTCTCTTCCCTAACAGGTATGTCAACAGAAAAACTCAACACATCACACCACCTACAAAAACAATCTGTCACACATCTTCGCGTAGTTAGATGAACTGTTGGTAAATGTTAAATGCTTCCCTGTGTATTGACGCTAAACTGGTGGTGGGTAAGCATGGACACAGCATTATCGCACTGTTTGTCACTTAAAAAAAACACACACACGTTCGCCGGGTAGTGATAAACTTGATATAAAAACGCGCTCACTGCACCTACTTATCGTTCACCGGCTCTTATCAAGTGGGCAGGCCATCGACGGATTTTGGGACTAGCAGCCAAAAATTCACACGTCATCATCGTTAGCAAACGTTTTTTTTTCAGCCGGCATGACTTTTTTGGGTTTGTTTTAACCATTTTGCACCTTAGAACTATTAAATTACTGTTTGAATTTATAAAAACCAATATATCACGTACAGGGCTCATCACTTCTTGCTCTTTACGCATTTGTTGAAGCAATGGATTATAGAAAGAATTTTTTGATACTTGCTGCAAAGATTACAATCAAACCTTTGTTCCCAATTTTGCAATACGAACCATAATCAATTGAGAGGATAGGGAGTTCCTATCGAATGTGTGCACGTGTCTGACCCACTAAATAAACCTCGTGGTGATTCACATCTTTCGTATCAGCGGCATTCATCAAAAACCGGATGATCATGGTGATCAGTCGGATGAAAAAGAGAGAGCAACGGATCGGCATGAGAAATGTTGAAAAAAAAAGATGCAACCCCAGAAGTCATGATGCGCTCTGCCAAGTGTCTGAAACACGCTTTGTTGTTGTTTTGCATTTGAATAGGAAGCCAATGTTCACATTGTCGGTAGCTGTATGCGTGTACCTTTCGATGCGTACTCAACAGATAGGGATAGAACAAGCAAAATGTTCTCCAATCTTCTACGGACATGGAACAAGAAAAGAGCTCACCGTTGCAACTAATAGCACTAAAACCTAACTCGTTTCCTTAGCTTCTGTTAACGGGTTGTTCTATCACTCGCAGTAAGATTAACCACACACAAGTTGTTGGCACCATCGCTAATCTTCGGCCAAGGAAGAACCGGACTATACACTTGAACCATGCGTACGCACACACGTTGAAGGTAGATGGTACTTACATTGAACTTGACTCTTGAACGCGCGAGCACACCAAACCGGACGGTACCAAGCACAAACGGGAACTGGGGCTTACATCTCGCGCATTGCCGGCGTTTTTATCTTCTTGGCGTGAAGGCTTGCGGTCAAGCTCGCGTTCTCTCATCGGTAAATACACGCACACATGTGCTCTTCGTTCCTCTTTGTTTCTCTCTCTCTCTGTGTCTCTCTCCTTCTCTCGCTTTCTCTCACCTTCTGGTTGGGGAATCAGTGCGATTGTTTCAGTGTTGGTTGAGCACAACGCGTTCGGCGCCAGCTATACATGTCAATAATTATTACGCAATTATGTTTTTTATTATAGACTTCGATGTTTGCAAACTTTAAAAGAAATTTCCTTTTTTAGTATTATTTTGTGTAGAAGGGAGACGATCAAATCATTTAATGAGAAGTTTACCTACATAGTTTTGCGTTTAAAGTCCACAAAACACCCATTCGCTACCTCCTTTACAAGCGCCGTTCGCAACGCCAACCTTGTGTTTGTGCGTAGTGTTTGGAGCAATTGTTTTCCATTACCAACACACATGCGTGCACATATATTTTGAAAGTGGAGCTAAACGTAAACAATGTACAATACTGTTGGCTTTTTTATTTTTAAATTTAATAAATAATTGTATTTGAATTCAATTTGTCGCCATCTGGACGGATGGTGATATTCATGACGGGGTTTTTTCTTTTTCTTTAATGTCTAATGATGGTTTATCGCTCTAATCGTAATCGGTCGACCCCGGTACAGGCGGTGGTCCAAGAATTATACACCGGCAAACAAACACACGAAAGTGTTAATCTATTCTTGGAATCGCTGATAATCAATGTCAACATAGTAAAATTTGTTTTAGAATGCACCGGTTTAGAATTGCACTAACCTATTTTAGAATGCACTGATAAATGACGCGCAGTCCGTGTTTGTTTTGCACTGCATTATGTATGAAACTCTACAGACTACACCACACAAATCTAGCATCCCTGCATTAAGGCACCTTTTTAGTTGTGTGTGTAACACGTGTCACCGTGTTGGTGCTCGTTGGGTGATATTGGTAGTCGATGCTGTCACACTGTCGGTAATGCTCTTCGCGCACCAACGCCGGCAAATGCGCATACTTGATTAAATCGGCTGCCCGCTCGGCAATCATGATCGTAGGCGCGTTCGTATTTCCGGTCGTGATGGTTGGCATTATGCTGGCGTCCACTACACGCAGCCCACCAATGCCGTGTACCCGCAGCTGACTATCGACCACCGCCATTCGATCGGTGCCGGGACCCATCTTAGCCGTGCCGGATGGATGGTAAATTGTCTGCGAGTAGTGTTGTATGAGACACTTGAAGAAGTCGTCACCGGTGATTCCGTGGCACGTGTCGCCATGCTCAACGTCGTAGATGAACGTGGCGTTGATTCTCTTCATTACGGACGTCTGCGCCACACGAACTCCAAACTTGAGTCCTTCCACCTACCGGTTAAAATCGAAAACTATAAGTAAGAATCGTCCAAGTTCGCACTATCACGTAATCTATGTTGTCCTACCAGAATGTCCAGATCTCGTTTGACGGCAAAATAGTTGGGATAGATCTTAATCTTATCGTACGGATCGGCACTGTTCAGCTCAAGCCATCCACGACTCTCCGGCCGCATTAACAGTGGCATGATGAGAAACGAATCATGATACACCCATGATTCGAAGTTACGCGCATAGTAATCATACGTCAGTCCTGCCCCAGCCATACCCTCCGTCCCACCGTCCGAAATGTCCGACTGTGCTGACATAAAGATCTGCACATCACCCCGCCGACTGCCCGGATTGTTGTACTTGGTGTTTATGAATCCCATAACCTCACACGAAGGCATCGCAACCAAGCGACCCTGGTTGCGAAAGAGAAAATCGCGCGCCGTTGATACATCGTTTACCTCGAGCAACCGCACCGAAAGTGGAGTACTTCCGTTCGGGTTGTTAATCAAAAACACACCGCCACCAGCTGCCACGTGATCTTGCAGATTTTGACCAACACCGGGCAATTCATGAATAACGCGAATCCCATGCCGCTGTAACTGATCCCGTGGTCCAACGCCGGAGAGCATCAGTAGATGGGGACTGTTGATGGCACCCGCGGACAGGATGATCTCTTTCGTCACTAGCACTAACTGACGCCGGTTACCTTTGCGAAACAGAACACCATACGCACGCCGATCTTTCGGATCGATCAGTATCTTTTCCACCATCGAATCCATCGAGATGTGTAGGTTTCTCCGGTTCGATACCGGACGCAGGTAAGCCTTAGCCGTGCTACACCGTAACCCATCACGGATGGAACCATGCAACGGTGCAAACACCAGCTGATCGGGTCCATTAATCTCGTCCGAAAGGGTCATACCCAGTTCACGGGCCGCCTCCAGAAACATTGCTTTCAGAGACGAATAGTTACGGAAAAGTTCCACCGTCATAGGACCCGTCGTGCCATGATACGGTCGATCGGCAATATTTGGATCACGGACATTTTCCATCTTCACAAAGTACGGTAAAACATCATGCCAGCTCCACCCGACATTCCCGAGGTTTGCCCATTCGTCATAATCTTCCGAATTACCACGCACGTACATCATCGCATTCAGCACCGATGAACCACCGAGAACTTTGCCGCGCGGCCAACTACACCGATTACCACGCATTCCCTGACAGAAGCGCTCATTGGGTTCCGTTTCAAACTGCCAGTCGAGCGGTCCCTTCTGTAGCGCCGGATACAGGTACGGGAGATCACTGAGAAACGTCTCATCGGTACCGGCCTCTAGCAGGAGCACATTCCAATCGCACACTTCGGAAAGTCGTGCAGCTACTGCTGCACCCGCACTACCACCACCAATCACTACGAAATCGTACACGTCATAGATGAACTGCGAGGGGATGTCTTGAACCCGGTTTCTGAAGTCGACCACATCCGTACGCTGTAACCAGATGCAGGCATCCAGTAGTAGTAAAATCAACGCACTGCTTGGACGTGTAAGCATAATGCGCATACGCGTTTGATGGCTTTCCAGCGGACCGAATCCCATCGTGAGATAGTAGGAGACGTACTTAACAGGCTGACTTCTTGTTTTCGTCACACAGCTGGCACGAGACTGCTTTGGGGAAAATGTTCACGCGACGATTCATTGCAAACTAAGCTCGCAAACATTCTATTGAGCCGCTCGGTAGGTGGTAGGTTTATTTGCAACGGTTTATTAAAAATGCTTCCATCATCACAATAGGCACGGCGTGCAGTAACAAAACGGGGTCGATTTATGTACCAAACAGTAGGGCTCGGCGCCGAATCTACTTTAATTTGAGTATGAAATTATGTTCTCGATATTTTTAATTGTTTAAAACTACAACTTTATGACTTCGCGTACCTTATGGCGTAATATCTCAGGTAATTGATTCCGTTTTTTCCTTACAAATCTAATTTTGTACTAGTAAGATGTATATAACGCCTTTTGCTACAGGTTGAGAGCTCTGAACAGAACTTTTGCTTTTATTTTGTACAAAAATGTTTTTTTTTTGTCCTGTTGTCTATCATTGACGCTAATGCGACAGTTTGCCACATCGATTATACTGCTAGCGTCAGTCTGTTTCCAGTACCTGTTCAGAACGGAGCATAGTGTTCCGGCACCTCAGTGAATTGCGCTATTGTGACAGTGCGCGTTCCTCTTTTTTCCCCAAAATGAACGCAATCGGTACGTACGAGGTACGGACGCGACTGCTCTATACATCACGAATCGGTACAGTGTTTCTGCTTTTAATCGACGCAAGCATATGGCTACAGCGGCCAGATATTGTGGATTTCCACCATCGCGTGCAACCTATCCCGGGCCCTTTCGTGCAGGATATCTACGATTTTGTGGTTGTTGGGGCAGGTTCGGCCGGTGCTGTGATGGCCGCTCGTTTGTCCGAAATTTGTCATTGGGATGTGCTGTTACTTGAAGCTGGTACGGACGAAACCTACCTCACCGATGTACCGTTCCTCTATCCGACGTTACAGACATCGCGCGTTGATTGGAAGTTTCGCACGGAACCGTCCGATCAGTTTTGTCTCGCCATGGAAGATAATCAGTGTCGATGGCCACGTGGAAAGGCACTCGGAGGCAGCTCTACCATCAACGCAATGCTGTACGTGCGCGGTAACCCGAGAGACTTTGATGGT
>KZ062373.1:0-56390 GCA_002091835.1 Anopheles maculatus
AACTCGTGTGCTAAACAACATCACCAAGAAGGAACGGAATAGATCATGTTGTTTTTTATTGGTTTGGCCAATAAACACACTTTCGCAACCACCACCGTAAGATGACGTCACAGCGATCCCACTAAAGTCACAATGAGACTGCAGTTCTCTAAAGTGGATAAAAGACTCCATCCCTCTATCGTGAGCGAACTCCAAAGCGAAATGATGAATAATCATTCTCGCCCTCACTGTTCCACCGCAATGTGCAAAGCTTCACTCACTATCAACGACATAAAAGCTCATCACTATTATCGTTGCGGGGACGCGTTAAGAGTGCGCTCCAGTCGTCATAAATTCGAAGCCAACAATATTCAAATTTTCTACCATCTGAAGGATGTAAAATTTGAACAAGTGCTTTCGGTCTTTTCTGTTCGTTCACAATTTCAGCGCTTACTTGTGGGAGGCCCCGGTTTGCAGGGTCACCACAAAAGACAACCATGAAACGATGACCATCGAGAGGATGACCCGGTTATGACGCCGGTGGCTAAGTTTTATCATGCTCCTACTCTTTAACCTCGGCCGACACGGGTCACAGAGAGTATCATCATAATTTATGCCATTTGTTCACTTTTGTGATCTGTGATGGTCCGCTGGGCACTAACCGTGAGCAGCCGTGGTGCACCTTTGGTGGTGTAAAAATATGATATCAAAATAAAAGCACAGCACACCGGAGATCAGCTCGAAAAGGGAAGTTGGGAAGGTTAGCTGAAAAATATGTACAAACTTTGCCTTTTTTATCAAAGATGGAACACGACGAGTGCAGCAGCATTTCGTTTCCGATGGTTGGCAAGATCTGCCACTGTTGGCTTGCACTCGGGTAACGCTTGGACCGTTGGGATGATCGTGAGTGGGTTCGTGAAAGTTAATCCAAAACTTAAACAAACCACGACCACATCATGCGAAGTGCATGAAAAAATAAGATACCACAGAATATTAAAATTCTGCCATTTGAAATTCAACACTAAAGGCTTTGGGATTGCGACAAAGCTGTGGGTGTAACAGCGGTGGACAGCCGGTTCACAAGAAAGGTTGGGCAAAGGAAGAAGCATGAAAAATGAATAACGAAAAGGCGGGATAGTGGCAACACAGCGTACGAAAGCAAGGTGGAATGAAGCGAATTATGTGTACTGCGCGGCAAAGAGGACAAAAACACACAATGGTCAAATGGGCACCGGGGCTGGTAGATTGGGACGGTGTGAAAAGTTATTATCACCAGCTTGGACCAGATTGCAGACGGCGGGTTTGCATTGGCCTTGCTGGAGGTTCGTGGCGCTCAGATGATTTCTCGCGGCAAACGGACCCTAACGGGGAGTGAGCCCGAAAAACGAAAACCAAACCCGACGCGAATCCTTCGGGAAGGCCAGGGAAATGCCGGACATAATCTCGTTTTAAAAGGTCGCTTCGCCTTGAGTGGGTGTTTTTATTTCATTACCTTTCTCACTCACATTGCACCATCACAGTGCTTCCTCCGAAGCAGGGACAGGCTTTCTGTTCGGCATTGAATTTCTGTCCGTTTCTCGCTTGTCACCTCGCTTTCGGATGGCTGCTGTTCAATGCATGCACATCGTCCCTTTGCACATCGAAACCCTAGGCCAACGAACGCGAAAGCTTTCCTGTGTACAGTTGTTGAAAAAAAAAACACCAGCATTCAACGACCCCTACGAGTTGGGACAGTTGCAGAAAACTGTGGCACTGAAAACGTACGTCCTGCCTCTTTGTTGCCTATAATGGAAGTTATTTTTTATTCCAATATAACTCCACTAACGTTTGTTGGCTTTTAATATGGCAAATAATAAGAGCACTAACGAGAAGCAACCGGATTCACGCGAGATCCGAGCGAATGATTATATTTACCAAATGGCAAGTTTTGCTTTTACGATTTGTCACTATGGGGAAGCAGGATGAATCCGGTTGGGTACGATTGGTATTATAAATTTGAATTTTATATTGCTACCAATTGTTTACTTTTGTAGTTTCAATGAATTTCGTTTTCGTTTCTGCAGGTGTGTCAATAATCTCGGCACAAAAATGAGTACTAAAGGATACTGAAAAACTGAAAATAAATGTAGAATTTAAAATATAATTATTAAATATTAGATTACTTCCACTAACAATCAAAACCGTGATAAAACAATAACCCAATAGCAAACATATTTTCCAGACCATTTCGAACGACATGACGTCCTGATGTCCTGGTACACAATTACCAAGCGCTTATTTTATTATCATGTACAACACAGATTATGATTTCCATCTCGCTTCACACGATGTGGGATAATAATTTCACGCGTTTCGTGAGGACCGCCAGCCGTGCGATTCATTCCGAAGAAAAGCAATCAATCAATCATTTAATTGCTTTCCACCCGTCCCTCTCCCTTTCCCGACCCTGCCATCCAGACGGACAGTCCTCTATGAAGGCGTTTGCTGGGCGAATCCCGTGGTGACATTTCCGATTTGCGTCAGTCAGCCAACGTATTCTGCCGGAAGCTACTCGCTGTGCTATCGACACTGGAAACGGAATCGAAACCATAGATCGTCAAGAAACCGAGCGCTGGCAAGGAACGTTCAAAACGTCTGCAAAACATATTTCCTGTTTCCGGAGTTTGCTATCAGCGGATATGCGCCCGGAGGATTCACTCACAATCCGAAAGCGGTCGAACGACTTGATTATGTCTTAACGCACGACAGATCACAAAACGGCCATTAAAAGTCATCGAACTGCACGGTGCGACCGTTTGCTCGTCAAGGATGGGCGTTCCTTCCCAACCATGCTGAGCTGGGTGGTGGTACATCTTCTAATCGAGATTCTAATCGAGCCCCGTTTAAAAGGAATTAGCGATGATGTGCGTTGAAGTTGGTGCTCAAGGATTGTGCCGTTTCATCCTCGGCTGGGGGTGCTTTCTTCCCCATCCCGGCAAGTACAAGATGTGGGATCGGACAGGCCTTTCAAATGGCTCGACGATCGTGCCGAGTCACGCTCGTCGCTTTTAGTCTGCGTTTCGAGTGTTTCTCCAAGGTTGGATGGAAAAGGATTGCACCGTGGAAATGTTAAGCATTCACCGAAAGAAGTTCCTTCTCGTTCAGCAGCATGATGATGATGATGAGGATAATGAATGAGTAAACATTGAACAGCAATCAAGAGTCGATCGGTTCCATTTGCCCAGTGCTCTCACTCGGACGTCTTCCGTTTCATCTAAGCCCCGGTTACCCTATGGAGGTGCAGGAAAGATAGTTCAAACGTTGGTGATGTGCTAACCGTGAGGTTTGGTTAATGTCGCTGGTGTATCTCGGTTGCCTTCCGGCAGCGGAAGAACATTGTTGAGTCATTTCGAGACCCAAGGCTCTCCGGTAGCACTAGAAGTGAATGGATGCAGACTCGCTCGTGCGAAGCCGCATAATTTTAGCAATCTCGGCTTCTATTCACAAAAACACACAAGAACGGTCGTTCAACAGACTGAAGTAGCGAACTATCGGTGGTGCGCTTTAACAGAAAGCTCACACCCAAACAATACCAGCGCAAGGAAGGGATCGTTCCTTCTCACGAACGGGACCGGTTCTCGGTGGATTTGCGAAACGCTTTCGCGTGCCGTTCCTTTGGGAATCCTCCCGCCGGTGGTCGTGAGATAATTAGGGAGGAAAATTCCAATTTACTGAACTCGAAGGAATCCCGGCAATTTTTATCCTACAACGCTTTCCTTCGTGGTGCTTTCTTCATTCCGAACGCAAATGTGTGTGAGTGATAGAGAGAGAGAGAAAGAGAGCCAGTTTGACTAAGAGAAAAGGGAAAACTAGAACGAAGGTTAAGTTTATCCTTCTGGTGCGTTCGAGCAGCAATCGAAGAAATGGCAAGCTGATTTCAGAGCGGTGTTGTGATGGTTCAATGCTGCCCCACTCTGTACGTACATCCTTCTTAGACTGCTGTTGCTTTTAGGCTGCTACCATTCCGGCATGCTGATTTGTTCGATGCACGATTCTTTTATGAGCCGAGCTTTGATGCTACCACCTCGGTTCTGCTTCTCCTTTTTCTGTCTCGTTTTTGTCCCGGGAAAATATCGGAAAATTAGCTCGACTTTGAACATTTTGCCGTCAGTTTCATTCCGAATGGAATGCGACTTCTAAATGTCTTTGTGTTGCTTTGGGGAATGTATCGATTTTCCAATTTGCAAACTGTTGTCATAATCTTGCCCGAATTCGGTGTATGCGCTTCTGATTGTTGGAATGCGCCAGAGAAATTAAGGTTTTTTTTTTTCATTCGAGTAGAATGGTCTGGTCGTACTGCTAATCAAGGATGTCTTAATGATACGTTCTGGATTGAATGAATTTCTATCTTGCGGAATTGCACATTAAAACTAGATGCCACCACAGCTAAACAAGCAATGAGATAATCTTGTTTAAAATATTTATAGCCGTAAATTTGAGTCAGACGTGTTGATTATGTTTCCAAACGACGATTCAATGTTCTCTTAGATCATTTACTAGCGGTTAAAATGGCTTAAAGAGTCTTCGATTCCTATGAATTTAATTCATCGCTTACACTACTAATCTTACTATCAGATACGTAGTATGCGCATATTAACGAGGTTTTGTATCAAGTGCAATAATTTGTAATTTTAGAATGCCTATACTTTTCGTTTTAAAAACTTACAAGAAAATGGTGGTCAGTCACAGTGGTTAACTCGACTTGTTTAAATTACGTTGTTGAAAAGCCAGTTCTTACTGCGCTTTTGTCTACTAGTACTTAATAATAGAATTGTCCGAAGACAATTAAAATAATTAAAGAACGATTCAAATCGTTTCATATGGTTTATTACAATTGATAACTGAAAGTCTACAAATTTTATCAAATTGATTATGCTAGGTGATGAAAGATTGGTGCTTTGAAGCAAAAACAACATTAAGTATTCTTCCTATATTATTAAATGGTTTCTAAGAAACCATGTTTTTCCAAACAAAAAACATATAGCATAAGTAATATTCTTGCGAAGGAAAGAGAACAATAATTTTGTCCGGCAGAGCATGCTAATGTTGGCATTAGTTAGTATTGTTCCAAAATTGCTACACCTGCAAGCGAAAGTGCTGTACTTGACTAATATTATATTTTAGATGGATTTTTAAAAAAGTTTTGTTAACTACTATTGATGTCTCACTGTTTTTTAAAGTCCCTTGATATTAATGAGTTGTGTAGATAATGCTGTGAGAACTACGTTTAATCCTCAGGGCATACATAAAGCTGAAATGATATGCAATGTGGCTAGATAATGGAGGTTCCGTGTATTTGTATTGCTTTTATAATTATGCAATTATGCGTAGCTTATTTACGCTTCGTGGTTTAATTAATTCACCAATGTTTGTGTTCCTTCATTTGCATCAGTGATCGGTGATGTAAGCTAATATTAATTTAAATATTGCGTTTTCTTTTTAACTTAAAACAAATACCAGCAAAATGTACGCCAATATTTCTACAAGCAAATTAACTATTGATTAATCAATAACGTTCAGATGGGATAAAACTTTTGTTTTTTTTTATTTTCATTCGTACAAATATAAGCAAATTAAGCATATATTCATCAGCTCTTATTGCAGTGTCAGACCTTCATGGTATCACTATACTGTCACATGAGTTCACTTCTTTTCATTCTTTTTTTTCTTTTTAGTCTTTTATTAATTCTTCTTCTTCTTAGGCTCTAAGGCTTCTTCTTAGGCTATTCAAAATAAATTTGAATGTCGATCCCAGCTTTCTTGAGTCAATTTATCCGTACCAGGTTAGTTTGTCCTGCGTGCCCAAGGACAATCTGGACGATCCTTTCTTGTTAGCAAGAGATGCCTTTACCGAGACCTATGCCCCCAAGACGTTTCACGATAATAAAACAACCATGTCATAATAAAAAATGAAAACAGTACAACATTGAGAACAACTAAATTGTAACCAAAATTCAGATCACAACAGTCCCTCTCTATAAGATCAATGCTAATTCAGTATATATAAGTGTTTGCTTTTCTGCTGCAGTTACTGGCAAAACCACAAACATAATAATCATCTTAAAACAACTTCATTTCTTCGCATGCCTCCGCTTTTCGAAGAAACAGTTCATACCAGAATAAAGTAAGCCAGCTGCAAAAGGCGTTCTACTACGTCGCCTACAATAAAATACTTCTTACCGCAACCTTCTAGGGATGCCCGTACTTGCTTTCATTGGCAAATTATCAGCAGCTGTCAGGTGCACAAAAGCTCGACTTGATTGCAAAGCAGGTTGGTGTTAAAGAGAGTGTGAGAGAAAGAGAAAGAGAGCGAGAGAAACTATAGGTAGCTTTTAAGCCAACCTTTTCCCAGAGCAAGACAGCCTCAAGCTAAGGATAGTGTTTGGGCACTTTGCAGATAGAATGCCCTTTCTAAGGACTTCCTCTGCCACTTTAGAGTTCACACGATTAAGGACACCCCGTTTGCATCAAACGTTCTTCCCTCGGGCCCCCCTGACGATGGCACAATAACATCAATATTATCCCTAGCCTGAGAATGGAGTTTGCAACAGTCAAACTCATTAGAGGGGTGGTCTCTCGAATTTCGAAAGGTATAGCACAATCATACACAGTTTAATTTTACTTTACGAGTATAAACTCAATATTCAAAACTGGCACTATAGCTGCACGATTATGTTTATGCCTATTTCTGCCATCACAGATGCAACAGATATAAACTAAAAGAACATTTTTCAAACCGTGATTCACACTACATGGCATTATGGATTAATTTTAAACCAGAGTTAGAAACATTAACTCTTTACAATAATTTTATGGAATACTTCAAATCACTAAAACTTTTTAGATTTTGCTATGCAATAAAATGGACATGCTGTAAAGGAAAAACTAAACTATGAATGAAAACATAATCATTCCATTCACAAACCACTTAGCTAACAGATGCTTTCATACAGAATGTTTTCTCTTGGAAACTGTTTTCTACCGCTCACGCTCGGTCACTCGTTTAGTTACCTGGGTTGCTTCAAACACACTCATTACACACACTCGTCCTGAGTCGATCACTCGAGATTTCATGGTTGGTCTTTGGTGAATGTGTTTTACGTTGCGCCATCTACAGGCGCATAATATAAAACTACCTTATGCAGAAGACTCCGGAAAACGGTTTGGAGGTCGGTTGCTCTCATAATAGTTTCCTACTGTGTTTGGTACCTTCGGTTTCTGCTTCTGCTTGGTTTTTTTCTGCTTCGAGTTTTCTTCGTCTAGTGACGATGCCTGCGGTTTACACGTCACTGAAATAAAGTGTTCTGCTGCAAAGGTTTACCAGGAGATAGAAATCGGCGAAATGTTGCTTAAAGTTCCCTTGCGTCCAAGCATTGAAAATGCTACACGGAAAGCTGATGGGTAGCAGTGACGCTAGCCTTTTTCTTATGAGTTTGTCCTGCTGCATTAGGTGGTCTCTGATGGGATGCACACATAAACACACGCTTGTATACACAAAGCGGCGCTGTAGAAGGAAGCGTTTGTCCTGCCTGAGGTTTGGCTACGATGAGCCTGTTCAGGCAGAATGGTACCCTGCAGACTTGTTTAGACATTAAAGCTCGTTTGGCACGTTTGGTTGCATCAAAACCGCATCGAAGAAAGCATCTCCATTCGCTCCTTCGTACGTTATACCCGCACTGCACACATTGTTAATTACATAGCATATCAAGCAAATTAAAACTAACGACCGTTAGACACGCTGTGTACCGATAAGCAAGGCATGTGCCCGGCGGTTCTCTTAACTGAAAAGTAGAACCGCTTTCTAGTGGGAAATGACAACAACGTTCGTAAGAAATCTACCCGCTGTTGTTATCTCCGGTTATTAAATTCAGTAATTTAATGTTTAAGGTGAAAATCTCTTTTCACACAAGCACAAAAGGTTTGCTACCGAAGAACTTTTAGTTTATTCTCCTTCTCTAGCATAGTTAATGTTGAGTAGTAACATTTTATGGTTATAGTTGAAGAACCTTTTAAATTGATTCTAATTATTTTGTTCTCTTGTTGTCACAAATAAACATGAGTTTTATATTTCGAACCTTTAAACTGTAGATGTGATAATTTGATATAAAATGCAAATGTAAGTGCACTTTCCTTGTCACCGAGCTCTTCAAGTTCAATTATTTCCACCCTACCGTTGCCTGTAATGAAGATTGACTATTCAATTACGCAGTTTAAATAAGTCTAGTAAGACATTTTATGGCCGGCCTGATCTAGCAGATCAAAGAAGAAAGTGTGCAAATGACTGAAACTGTCGAGACAGTAGCGTGTTCAACAAAGGTAAGCCAAATAACAAGAAATATAATAACAACATAATAACAACACGCTGATCGTTTTTGACACAAAATTGCAAACTTCTATATTTACTCCTGGCATGAATCACAGCTAACAACCGACCAAATGTGCCGGTAGAAGTAATGATTTGCTACAAATCAACAAGCTGATATTATCTGGCGGGAATTGGGAAACCATGTTTTCACACCTGACGTGAAATTGCAATCGTACCATAACTTGTTTGCTTCCTTGCCTTTCTGTAAAATCTAAACCATGCTCATCGTCGCAGCATCAGCTGTCCGAAAGCAGGACACGGCTGAAGCATGAGGATAGTGGATATTATTTGTTCTCTTTTGCGTATTTTCAACGCCGCTAGGACGACCTATCCCTGCATCTAACTCTTTTGAGAGTTCACACACATACATTTGCAATTGTAATGTGCACATTTTCTCGTACTGTACGACAGAAGGTCGATCGCTAGTGAGATAGCACACATTACTGCATTAATTCGTTTTTCCTCATATCTAACTTTTCATCTTTTGATAACTTGAGATAGCAAAAGCACGTACATGAATTGCTCAGAAAACAATGGAATATTATACCATGGATTGCACTGAAGCTACAAGGTGTGCTAGTAATTGCTTTCCGTTTGAAAGTAGTAGTACTCGCTGAAAGTCATCAAGAGCCGTAGGTCCAACCGATAATAATGTTGGTTTAATCACACTTTCACTGGGAATGTTGATCAATACAATTAGTCTATTATTAGTTACGTAATACTTCACTATATTATATTATATACTTGAAGAAAATATGTTTGGTTCAAGGTATCATATTATAGCCACTAAATGCAACGTATGATTTTGCGTTACAAACACTCTGCGGCTTAGGATTACGTCCGATCCGATTGGATCGCCTTGGACGATCGATCGGTTTGGCCTTGAACCTCTCGATCATACTCGAAGAACATACTTACTTAGCGACCAATATCCGTTAGTGGTGAGTTTCCGCAACTGATCTGTCAACCTAGCTCAAGCCATAACAATTTCGTCAAAGTTTATTTAAACGTATAATAGAAAAATTGAGCTACAGAGTCTAAACGACGAAAGTACCAGCTTTTATAGTTCACGATCAGTCGACCACGAATAGCAACAGTAGTTTTGTCGTTTCTTTAATGCTCAATAGCAAACAAACACATCTTTTCGCACAATATCTTCTGATTCATAAACAAAATTCCCTTTCTGTTTGTTTTTATTAAATTTATAATATGACGCTCAAAGGCCGTATTGTCATATCTTCTCGTTGTATAGAATAAACAATACATTTCTTATGTTCAATGTTCTCAACTTAGTGATTCCTTTTCTTTACAGCACTGAAAACAATCTCTTGCACTCGGCATGGAAAGTTTTAAATCGGCACACAAACAAATGTTCAAATGAATGGAAAGAAGCGCATAAGAATTTTAAGTGAACCATCAAGTCACGTACCTGCTGCCAGCAGCAACCACAGGATGGGAAGCCGTAAATCCATTACGCTCGGAAGTGTACCCATGGTCGGCGGTAAGGGAGAACCTTCTCTTCCAGATCCTCCCCGTGCCCTCCAATGCTCACCAACGTTTCGGTACGATTTTTGGTCGGTTGCCGCGTTAGGGTTTCACGTACACTCGTTCGTACGGTGGCAGCCGTCACTTCACAATTACACATTCACATACACGCACACTCTTTAGAGGTTTGCAGGTTCCAGCAGGCTGACCCCAAGTACCGCTGCACTCACAATTTTCAGTCGTTGCAATTCTGTTTCACTACACTTTTTTTACGATTTTTTACGATCCTGCAAACCACCACCGAACGGTAGGATGTTAAAACGTTTTGATGGGGAGAAACACGGTATTAAAAAAAAGTTGAAAAGAAACATCGCTGACGATCAAGGTATACTACCATCCGTCCTTGTTGCAAAGGTGGAAGGTATCGTGGGGATTTTAAAGGATAACCTTTTGCATCCCAATCTGGAGTGCCTTGAGAGTTGATAGGACGTAGCTTACGCTAGAAGTATTTCACTTTGGATTTTGAAAAAAAAAACACACACACACATACACACAAATAATACCCCTGTATCGAGCAAGCAGAACCGGCAGTGTCGTCCGAGGTGGGTAGAAACTCACAAATTTTACCGCAAACAGAATCTAACAGAGGCAAGGTGTGTTGGCTTGGGACGTACCGTTATATGCAAGGTGAGAGAACACCACCAGAACCACCTTAACCAGATCCGGTTTAACCCCGGTGAATGGAAAGCCAGGCAAATTTCCTCTTAGCTTGTTGGCTCGGTTGTATAGCCAATGCCGGTTCCTGTTGCTGCATCGTTCTTCTTAACATCGGTGCATCGAAGTGTTATGGTGTTGATGGTTTTGTTTGTGTTTCGTTCAGAGCTTGAGCGTCGTAGAAGGATCCTTTTTTTCTTGTTGTAAACCCACCCTAATCATTACGGGTTTCTCTCGGTTACCCTGTCGCAAGTCGAACTTTCTGACTATTCAGAAATGCATAAGCTGCTGACAGTTGTGTCAGCCTTTAAGATTGTAAGTAAAAAGAGTGCTTGGTTATATTTCTTGGTTTATGTATCACTTTTTAACACTTCCAAGCAAACTGAAAAATTAGTATGCAGTTCACAGCATTGTCATTTGCACCCTAACCCACCACTAAGTGTGAAAACACGTATACTGGTAAGATGGAAAACAACAGAAAGTTTCCTCAGGTTCTTAGGTTCAAAAAATGATTTCAATTACACTTAAAAACTTACTAACTGGTCACGCTGGTTGACCCTTGCCACTTCTAGTAAAACGGGATTTAAAAAAGCTTTCCTTTGCTTCGATGACTTTTTGGTCGATGTTGTGATTTGTAAATAATTCACTAATTCACTTTTATTTGTATATGTAGTTTGTTTGATGTACTGGACGTAACGTAGGATTCTCTGGATCATTCAGCAAGAAGTGTGAAAGCTTTATGCATTATAAGATTATGACTGAAAAGAGTAAGAATATTTTATTGATTAGTTTATTAAAAAATTGTTACCAAGCTTCATCTAATTCAAATATTATTTACCAGGATAAAAGAAATAATCAAAGATCAAAGGGAAATGAAAACAATCGCACAGTTTTAAAACTTTATAGAATTACTTTGAAACTATAGCGAAATATAATAGCTACGCCTTTTTACAGGTAATATTTTTTCTTAAACATAATGGATTTCTTTTGCACAGATCAATGTTTGTACATACACATCATCCTTAAGTACGTTAACCTATCCTATATCGAAGAATCTGCTACTTTCGTTTAGCTTTATTAAGATTTTCCTCAAAGGGGCTTGCTACCTTCTAGCCCTTTAATACAAATTTAAACCAAAATTTGCTTCTGCTGTTGTACAACATCCTCTACTGGAATGCATGTGGCTTTGATGAATCCTACATAGCACCACACCCCATGATAAGTGGCCGAGAATAATTCATGTTTGAAATTGGGAAATTTTCGCCTGCCGAGTTCCGTGTCTGAGAAAACTTCTTCACATACATATCTGCTGCGCCATTACTAACCGTAGCTTATGTATTCGGAATATTTCAGCCTTCCTTCACGGAATCAGGTTCCAATGATGAGGTGCTACGGTTTCGCTTACATATAAAAATCACTTGCTGTACACGATTTCTTACACGAGAAAATTGCTCGTTTTGATTATTCATTCTCTGCTCACATCTCCCATGGCCACGGTCATGGTATGCGAAGATGAAACGCTGGTATGATCCGTTGGTGACAGCAAACCAGATTTCGCTATTCTACCGGGATTATTTTTCCGTGGTAGGGTGTTTTACAGTGGTGCGTAAAAAGTATAAGACCGAGGGAGGTTTTTTTTTCACTTCGACCATTTTGGTTCTGCTGTTACTAGTATTCCACTGCACATGAGAGAAAACTCTTGTCTGACGGAACTGTGAGCAAAACTCAATTGGGATTATTAAAAATTAAAGCCATTTGTTAGGCCGAAAGTACCAAAACTCTCCCCGGCACGCCTAATAGACATCCAGGCCCTGTACGCGTGTGCGTGATCACTTGTCAAAACGTTTTCCACGAAACCGTCGCGAAGGCCTTGGCTTGGGAAATATATTCTAATCTCTTATGCGGCACAATTCAGCAACAATTTAATGAATGCCTGACATCGAGCCTGCCACAGGCCGACGTGTTTTGCATGATTATGGCGAAGGGAACACGGGGGAAGTAATGTTGGCGGAAAATAAAAGTCAAGAAAATGTACCCATATGCAAACGAACCGCCCGGAACGTTCGGATCGGATAGGATGTCAGCTCGTGAAGATGGTAAGATGAAGAAAGATTGTACTTAGTATTCAACTGAATACTCGTCGTCGTCGTTCGCCTATGCCTCTTCGCGAAAGGATTTCTGAGTGGATCCTCCTCGGTCGGGGCAATGAAACATTCAAGCGATTCAAATTGAAGCAACAGACCGCGTGATTTTGTTTCACGTTCGGCCATTTATCTTCCCCATGGCTTTTCGTTTGGAGCGAACTTTAAAACTAAACGCCAACAGGTTGCGTCGCGAAAGATGGTACAGCGAATAACAAAGACTGGAGGACTGAAGATTGAAGTTTTTTTTTTTTGTTACCAAAACAAACTGAAACTTAACGCACATGTCAGTAGCTGGGATATGTGTGAAAAGTTTTATCCCACGACCCACTCCGCTCAGCCGGCGTGCCGTTCTGTGCTATGCTTCGAGGTGGAAAATCTGTCACAAACTTCACTTTAACAAACTCAATCAAAACATGGTAGAATAATTTGCTTCGCCTGCGTAAAACGAAATCATGTTTGACGTACGGGACAACGTAGGAGAGAAGACTGAAGTGCGACAAGTCTGTGGGTGGCATGTGACCAGACTTTAGTTCATGTATGTGTATGTGTGAAAGCGCGTGTTTTGAGAGGAAGATTTTAATTGAATGTTTGCTCAAGTATCACATTAAACGGTATACGCTGCAGGAAATATAGCAAAGCAAGTATTCTTCAAAGCGTTTCTCGTGAAACATGATACAAAGTCGGGAAAGTTGCTGAATCATGTAGGGCCTGATAAAATAATTCAAAGAATTTACCATAATGAAACTTATAATAAAAATAAAACAAAACGTTTTGTCTTCTAAAAAGATTACAATAAAAAAATATGAATTTGTTTTTTTAATTATTTTGACCAGTTTCATAACAAATGCTATACACCAACTTTATATCGAAGATTCATTCACAGAACAATAAGATCTCAAAACTATTTTAATTGTTAAAACAACTAAAACATATCTAATATTGTATAACTAACACGGCATTTGACAAAGACTAATGAATTTATTTAATTGTGATGTGATCTCACATTGAGCGGGGCGATCCGGCGGCAGAGGTGATAGTGGCGAAGGTCACACACGGCAGAACCTGCCATAAAATCCTATCCGGACACATAACCCATACCCATACTGTGTATTCGGTTACTTGGTATCAATAAGTTAAATAAGCCATTGTATGAAATTGCCATTCCTGATGTCGGTATCGTTATATCGCACTAAGAACCCGATTTCCGTACCATGTAGAAGGCAGTTAATCGGTAATTCTATGCTCGAGACCTGGTTGTACTTTTAGATACTAATTTGACCTTAAAACATACCCATAACAATATTGCCAGTGAATTACTGGGCCTCAACTTCAGGAACACCAAAAAAATCCACGAAACAATGTACATAAAAACTGTATACTGCAGTATCATTCGTATGGTCCAGCAGTATTCTTGTGTCTTTTGTGGTCCCAACACGGCTTCTTCTACTGCTCGACGAAGCTACTCGGAGTCGTCTTCTGGCTTTTGAGCCCCTTTCTGTTAAAAGCCGTAATGTGCATTTTCATTGCTGGCCTGCTGAATACAATTATTGATTCCCTGTTATCGTCCCTGTTATCCTGCATCCACATTAATGCATCAACAGGAACAATCACCAAACAGGACAAGGGACACACTCGGTACTGTTCAATGTTCCATTGTAAAAGCGCAAATATATTACAATATCACATAAAATATCTATTTTCTTGGAATGGATTTTAAAGAAACTAGAGCAGTGATTTCAAAAGGATTAAGTAATTTGTATTGAATTGAATTTGAATTATTCATTTAGCTTAAACCTCATTTATCATTGCAATATACTCTTACGATACCAAAGATGACAAGATTCAAGGCCCCTACAATCGTCCGCCAGTTTCGATAAGCACAGAACAATATCCTCAAAGATGGTAAGGAAGGCAATCAACGAACCATCATCATATTCCGTTGGCATGGAAGCATGGCATGATTGTAAAACATTTGCTGATTATCCTCCCGCTAACGTGGATATTAAAATGTGGTGAAGAGTAGCTTAAGTCGATATTATCCTCTCCTATCTCAATGCTTGTGCTAAAAATGACTAACAGCCATTGAATGTAGTAACGTTGCAAAAAGTATACAACAGCTATCGATAAATACCACAGCTCGCCTCAAAGAAAACCAGATTGCCAAGAAACAGTGGCACGGTTCGCTTGGCCGTGCTACAAAAACACAGAAGAGCATGGGAAGGATGGTGGTAACCACTCTTCAACGATTTTCGAATGGCATTACGATGCACAAAACATACCCCATCGTAAGTGCACAGCCGGTTTTCCTTTCCGTCCCTTGTCGTCAAGCTGCTGGCAGTGAAAAATATGGCACAGAAAATCCATCCAAGATGATCGAAACAGTGGAAAAGCAAGAAGAAACAAACTCACAAAGAAACGACCCAAGCGTTCCTGTTGGATGACGTTGAAGTATTCTTCTTTTCGGCCACGGTACAAAAACGAAAAACTTCTGGTCACGGTCCAACGAAGAAAAAGAAAGAAAAGTACCAACACCCCAAACCGAACGATGGTAGCGTATCGGTGCGAAGAAAACAGCCAACGAACTTTCCACCCAGAAACTTCAAGGCGAACGGAAACTTCACAAAGAAAACGATCCAACCATCTTTATCTAGGCAGCTTAGAATCAACCCCGAGCTCGATTGTCAAGAAAAACGTACGGAAAATTGCCGCACCGGAAAGGCAGCGTGTCTGTTATCTTTTCGCACAAACTCCAAGCAATATCCGATGCCTGTTTCGACGTTGAATCCTTGATGCACTGAGAATCCTTTTCATGTAGTGCGACACTGGCATCCTCCGCTGAATACCTTATTGGGACACATCGCGTTAGGCGCATCATGCAAAAGCATTCTAGCGTGCGAAATCAAGTGAATCATACACACCGACATAGAGGATGATATTTTGGTAGATATTGTTTGCCTAAAAAAGAAGTGTAAAAGCAAAATCAAGATACTTTCCATGCTCAGGTTAGCAAAAAAAGTCGATTTTCGAATTCTTCTTACCCTTACGTTACAGTACGTTTACGGTGCTCTACTGAAATATGTGTGAGTTATCACGAAGCACACCTCTAGTGACATAACATATCCATTGCAGCACGGGCATCACCGTGTCGTTCGGAACACAGTATGGGAGCGTTACGATAGTATATTTTCATAGCACAAAAAATCCAGTGCTTTGCCTTGTACACCTACGTTCGATTGCGTCGGATTGAATATTGGACGGAAAAGCGATAACGAAAACAGATGGAGCCGCCTGGTGGATAATGGAGACGCCTGATGATGATCGTTTCTCGAGAAAAGTAGTGAAGCTCGCGCTAGCATGGTGGGAAAAAAACAACTTTCCGTACATCAAAAACATGAGAAAACGAAAATTGTAAGGACACATTGTAAGGATCGCCTTTAGGAAAATGTCGGCCGAATTTCGTTTTGCTGCCGATGATTGACTTTCTTTTGTTGAAAAGAGAAGGCGAGTTATCACTTGCTTTAGAAGTTTGTGAGGGTTTCTGCAAGCATGACATCCCATTCCAGTTACAGCTTCTGTCAAGCTTCTACGGTCATCTTCAGCTGAATTGAGTCATACGATGTAGATAATTATTATGAATCTAAAATCAAATCATGAAAGCACATGAAGGACAGGTACAAACAGATTATTTTATTTCAAACTTAGTTTGAAAAGCCAAAGAACAAAGTTTCAAAAGTGTTCTTCTTTTAATATAATTGTGATTGCTAGGAATATGAATTAAGAATACAATATAAAAACCTTCAACAAATGCAACAAATTTCTGATGCAACATAAAGATATTTGCAATGCAATTATGCACAAAACTAAGCATAAAAATGACAAACTTTTCTATACTTCTTTTCATAATTAAAATTTTTAACACCTGTGTAGTTCCGTTATATGTATAGTGGTCAATTTTTTTATGAATGATCTTTCGGGCAACTTTTCTCCCTATTTATAATGTTTATAATGTATAGCGCCACCTACCAGAAACACGGGATACTAACTAACCATGATAGTCTAATTTAATTTCACAATCGCTTCAATTGATCTTGAACAACTTGAAGAAAGTTGTTGCAACATTGACACCATACCCTAATCTATTTTTACAAAATAGGTGGCCTTATTCAAACCCATATCCCTGGCGCCCTTCATGAAAAAACATCTCATATTACCATTCAGGCGCCCTGAAACAGCCATTTTACCATGCCATTGTATTGCCAATTTCTTATTTTATGCTATCGTCCTTGGCTCTCTCCTGTTCTATTGCTTGTTAGAAAGTTGTTGGAACTGGTTAGAAAATGCTGAATAATTTCTTTAAAACGGTAACAGATAATAAATATTTTATATTGTTTCTGCAAACCAAAAAATATTTACCATAAAAAAGGCAGAAATAATTATTGAAGCTGTAGTCTAAACTCAAGCTCTCACATCACGCAGCAAGTATCGTTGTTCAAACTTTATCCCTCGTTGTTCCCCCTGAGCATACAAATAAACAATTAAACGTCCCCATCCCAGACTTCCCTAAACGAGCCATCGATCGATAAAACCAATTTGTTCTTCCAAATGATTGCCAGACTGTGATGCTTTTTGAGGCTTTCCGTGTCCCAGACTGCAAACCACCTTACCGAGCAATTGCATTCTGCCAAACGAGCAAATCCGCAAGAGACAGGTTTAATCAGCTCCGGCACCTCAAAAATAACATCCTGCCGCTCACGGCACGCCGAATGTTTCTATGATTGAGTCGAAAACTTTCTGCGCCCTTTGCATGCTGTCTATCGCAAGCCACCGATGGCTTTTTCGCCCTTTTTCGGTCACCTCACCTGAAGCCGGGGTTAAATTGGAATAGATTAGGCGCTATTCAAACAGATCTCTCCGGGATTGGAATGGTGCAAGGAAAATAGTTGGCATTCCATAAATTATCCAAACGAAGCATTGCCTTCCATTTTCGATTCCGAGACGAATGGAAACCTACCGACGAGCGGCCCCTTCAGAACCCTGCCGCATTCTTTTCCCAATCAAGTAGCTCCGTTGCCAATCTCTCACGTTCGCCCCTTACCTGGTTCGAGGCAGCAGTTTCCCACGATGCAATCAGCAGACGAAGCTGCTGGTGCAGGTCGGTTTGATTGAAAGTGTACCCATCGTTTCATTTAAACACGGCCCCAGCACAAGCCCCACAGTATGCAAACGGATGCATAAATCATATCAAAGTTTGCTCATGAGGTTAAAATATTTGCTTCCGACCGAAGACACCATCCTGCTCGGGTCTGGGTGTCTCTCGCATAGTTTAGCAACCGACTGGCTGGGCTTGTTTTATTTCGGGATTTTCCCTCAGCATTGAAACGTTTCAGTCGCTTCGCTTTTGATGGATCGCATACGAGAGCTGGGCGTGGATGCTGGCGTACAATTCCCGTACTCGGGTGTGCTTCCTGCAATAACAGGATCAGAAAGCGAGGTACCCGGTACCCGCTATCAGACTCGCTGCAGCTTGTTGTTGCTGGTGGTGATGGTGGTGATGATGACGATGATGATGATGCTGACGGTAGATGCAACCCAGTCTTGTCTGACAAGCGTACGAACGCTCTTTGCAAAGGGATTACGTTGTTAGCTCCCGTTGACGAAGACGCTGTCGACTGTGAACATCGTCAGCTTCGAACCGGCTACAAAGCCCGACACTCGCCATGACTTGTATGAAGATCTTCTGTTAGCAGCATCCGTTTGCTGTTTTTGCAAACAAGAAATTGTTCCTTCCGGTGGCGACGAACTAACGAGAAGGTGCGCGGAAAGCGTCCATTTCACCGGAAGTTCACGGTATCCGAGTTTGGCTTGGGTAATGAGAAAACGATCCTAGCGGCATTGTGCGTTACTTGCTCAGGGACGTACCGGGAACAAACGGCACAGAAGCGTTTCTTATTCGATTGCAACATTCTTCTCTGTAAAGCAGAATGATCTTGTGAATTGTGTCACGTGTGGTCTACATTCCAGTAGCCCTGCATACTCTACGGCATCACATGTATGCATGCATCTATGTGTTAGTTACGTCGTTTTTTTTTTTTCATTTCTCTCCTCGTCTCCACGTCATTTATCTCAACTCAGTTGGAGCTGCTTTTAGAAAATGGGAGATCCCAGCTGTAGTTTGTGGTCGCATAAACGCGGCCCGGCACGACCAGGACGATCCCTAACGTCCTACGTGCCCAATTTACTCAACGCTAAGAACGAGTTCTGGTAAGGCTAGGCTGGGTGGCCAGACCACAGGTTTGTGACCAATTATTAGCCCCTTAATAAGCAACCCTTTGGGATGGCGTAAAACCAAGTACTGGCGAGGAATTTCAAGATAAAAAGCTGACGCTGTGATTTCTTTTTCATTTGTTCCCACTGTTCAGTGGAGTGTTAGGTAATGTAAATGGAAACAGGAAGGATGTTGTTTAACACTGCAGCTAGTTTATCGTTTACAGCGTAACATGGGTTTCATTATGACGTCATTATAAGAAACATCTTTCAAGATCATACTGATAAAGCAACAGGGAATTGTTAATTTACTTTTTGAAATGCAGTGTGTGATACTATTAGAGGAAAACATCATGTTTTATTGAATGTTTAATTCAATGTTTAGCATTGAACATGGCTAACTGATGTTTTTTTCGCACTATAATTGTGGAACAACATTAATATGATGCTGCATTTAACTATCACGATTCCTATATATTTTTTATTTACATCTGTGTAGACTAAAAAGTTTTATTGAAAACTTTTGAAAATTTTCCAAAAATAGATTCGATGTGACAGTAGATGTGTTTAAATTCGTTAACGCATTGATTCTACCGCTACAGTCAAGAATATACATAGAACGAGATTTTGGGTCCCTTAACTTCATAAAGATCAATGAGTAAGTAGTATTAATGATGAAAATTAAATAAACCTGTTTAAAAGAGAAACAATGAATATATTATTTTACCATAAAAATACATCAAAATCAAAAACAAAATAATGTAAACTGGTGTCTTCGCTTGGCATCTGACTCTGGTCCAGCTATCAAATTCGATGAGCTAGAAGCTTTTACTCGCTTTTACGTACTTACACTTTTAAACAAAAACATCGTCTGTTGGCTTAAGATCCGTGACTATCAAAATTACCGGTTTTTAAATGCTGCACCGGTTTCACCATCATGGAAACACTCACCACACCCGTGGCAAGACAATTTCGTTCACTAATAAATCTCAGATGCTGCCATGAACCCCTATGACAAATGATGACACGTACTGAAGCTATCCAAGCTGCACCAGCTGATGGCGAAGGAAGAGACTGGATAAAAAATCTAACTACTTCCAGCTCGATAGCCTTTTCTGCGGGCTTGTGGTTGGGACTAGAAAGCACAAACTACCGTTATGTACCATTAATATCACATTTCCCTTACACCACTGTCCGCCATCCCTTCAAGCTACCCCTTTTTCTTTGACCATCAACACAAAGAGCTGAAACCGAACAAATGAATACCTCAACAAAAAAAAAATAACAGAAACGAGCTGAACGCCGCATGTAATGAATGTCGAATCGCTGTTCCTTCTCATTATCCTGACGCGAATAAATGATGCTGCAGTCTAGCGAAAGCGCCCAAAGCAACGCCCCAACCAACGGCATTCGTTAGGCTAGCCGCATTCCTCACGATCTCCATCAAGACCGCGCGTATCACCTACTAAACAACAACTATGATGTGAAAATACAGAGAGAAAGAATGAGAGAGAGAGAGTGCAAGAGAGAGAAAGAGAGAGAGAGAGAGAGCGAGGGACAGAAAGAGAGCGACTGCTATGGACAAACTAACGACTCTTCTTTCTTGGCACTCGTTATGGATCTAGCAGGATCGCTTCCGATGGAAGGCAAACGAAGATAAGGAGTATAAAAAACTACAAAAATACGGCTTCCCAACTAGCAACAGGATTTCATACATTCGCTCGTCCACCAGCAGCACACGTTCACAGCGGGAGGTTTTGGAAAGTTTCCACCTCTGCCTCACCGATGCTAAGTATAGCGCTCTTCTCATCACCCATCACACGAGAGCGCTCTCTGCCACCACCATTCGGGACAGGAGAGACAGGACCATGCAGAACAGGATAACGAATGACAATAATCCGTAGCCGTAGCTACGTGCCAAGAATCAATTATTTGCGCATGAATCTCGAACCAAACTCCTTACCCACTCGTTCATCTCACCCATCATCCGGTCCACTGTTGCAACTCAATCGCATCATTTGCGTTACGTCCTTGTCACAAGGATTCCAACGCGACCGAACACAAAACCTTGTGAAAACTCTATCCTCTTGTCTCAAACTACAAAAAAAAAAAAGATTGAACCAAAGACAAAACAACGTATCTGGCCATGGCGGGCAACAACATGACAATCATTGTGTGTAGGAGTGCTTGCTGTACATGTATGTGGATGTGGATGCTGTCTCTGTTATGAATGATGATTTATTACGAGATTTCCGCATTGCTCATAGCCCGCTGGCTGCTTGCCCTGATTTGTCCTCTCGATTCTGTTATTTTTATTGTCATTAATGCTATCTAACCTCAATCTCCTATCCCAATCCCCCTTTCAAAAATTGGCCATCTTTCTGCTTACGTCATAATGGAAAGAAAGAATGCTAAACGAATCCTCTTGCAGTCGTACTGTTGGTCGAGAATATATTTACAACGCTAGACAATCCCCAACCTCCCAACCTAATCGATTGCATCTTTCCTAAAATATCCACCAATACCAACTATGCTAAATCGTTTGGGAGGATCATTTTTCGTTTGTCCGTTACTTCATGGTTCACATTTTCTCGTTCATAAAATCCATTAAATCATAAGGCAAAGAGGCAAAAGATTTAGCTTAATCAATCATCTACCACAATCACTTCGGTATCTGCCTCCATGTGTTTGCGTTTTATGCTCTTCTTCTTACGATTCTGATTCCGCATTCGAAACTGCCACTCTTTATTTATTTCGTTTGCCAACCTTTATTTGAGGTTCCTGATCTTAATGCTGACTGGTTCCGGATGTTCTCAGGTTCTTGTGTTCATTCTGGAAGAAAAACTACCACCAAGCATCGGTCGACCAATTCCGTTTCAATCAATCGTTTAACCCCACCACTAGTACATTACCCCAGGTGGTAGACTTCCTCATTTGCTTTACCATGATAGGAAAGAAAGCATCGATTGATTTGTAATGGAGGGTGGATTTTGTTTTGTTTTCGGTTTTTGTTTGGTTTCTGTTTTTCATGCAGGCAACTTTCGTGCTGGATTGAAAGATACTTTTTGCCTGTCGGAGATATAGCATCAAATATGTATTCCGATCAGTGAGGCAGGAAGTGTTGTTCGTGCGATAGAACATACATCGATTAGAGATAGGGGAGAAAGTTCAGCGCAAGCTTTCCCGCTGTTAGGACTATTTGAAAAATGTTCTGAACCAAACAAGAAAGTGATCAACTTGATTATGGAAAACGAATAACTCACAAATTGAGATGCAATAAGGAAGAACCGATTTCCATTTTTTTTCTAACCAATCAAACCACACGAAAACTTAGGAATACAAGGATTCCAACGCGACCAACACAAAACCTTGTGAAAAACTCTACCCTTTTGTCTAAAACTAAAAAAAAAAAACGATTGAACCAAAGACAAAACAACGTATCTGGCCATGGCGGGCAACAACATGACAATCATTGTGTGTAGGAGTGCTTGCTGTACATATGTGGATGTGGATGCTGTCTCTGTTATGAATGATGATTTATTACGAGATTTCCGCATTGCTCATAGCCCGCTGGCTGCTTGCCCTGATTTGTCCTCTCGATTCTGTTATTTTTATTGTCATTAATGCTATCTAACCTCAATCTCCTATCCCAATCCCCCTTTCAAAAATTGGCCATCTTTCTGCTTACGTCATAATGGAAAGAAAGAATGCTAAACGAATCCTCTTGCAGTCGTACTGTTGGTCGAGAATATATTTACAACGCTAGACAATCCCCAACCTCCCAACCTAATCGATTGCATCTTTCCTAAAATATCCACCAATACCAACTATGCTAAATCGTTTGGGAGGATCATTTTTCGTTTGTCCGTTACTTCATGGTTCACATTTTCTCGTTCATAAAATCCATTAAATCATAAGGCAAAGAGGCAAAAGATTTAGCTTAATCAATCATCTACCACAATCACTTCGGTATCTGCCTCCATGTGTTTGCGTTTTATGCTCTTCTTCTTACGATTCTGATTCCGCATTCGAAACTGCCACTCTTTATTTATTTCGTTTGCCAACCTTTATTTGAGGTTCCTGATCTTAATGCTGACTGGTTCCGGATGTTCTCAGGTTCTTGTGTTCATTCTGGAAGAAAAACTACCACCAAGCATCGGTCGACCAATTCCGTTTCAATCAATCGTTTAACCCCACCACTAGTACATTACCCCAGGTGGTAGACTTCCTCATTTGCTTTACCATGATAGGAAAGAAAG
This sequence comes from Anopheles maculatus, assembly GCA_002091835.1. Lineage (NCBI taxonomy): Eukaryota > Metazoa > Arthropoda > Insecta > Diptera > Culicidae > Anopheles > Anopheles maculatus. The sequence continues at coordinate 23,250 of KZ062373.1, forward strand.
CATCGATTGATTTGTAATGGAGGGTGGATTTTGTTTTGTTTTCGGTTTTTGTTTGGTTTCTGTTTTTCATGCAGGCAACTTTCGTGCTGGATTGAAAGATACTTTTTGCCTGTCGGAGATATAGCATCAAATATGTATTCCGATCAGTGAGGCAGGAAGTGTTGTTCGTGCGATAGAACATACATCGATTAGAGATAGGGGAGAAAGTTCAGCGCAAGCTTTCCCGCTGTTAGGACTATTTGAAAAATGTTCTGAACCAAACAAGAAAGTGATCAACTTGATTATGGAAAACGAATAACTCACAAATTGAGATGCAATAAGGAAGAACCGATTTCCATTTTTTTTCTAACCAATCAAACCACACGAAAACTTAGGAATACAGTTTGACGAATTTTTACTATAAAGTATCCCAGTAATAAAAGACCTACGGGTAAATCTTCTTTACCATTGTTTTTCAAAACTTAAACACACAAAACACTAAAGGTTTCGAATTATTGTTGTGAAAATCGCAAAACTTTTGGCACTTTGCTATAAACCATCGGCTAGGACTCATAAGACACAGAAGAAATAAATCAATGGCCAACAAACAAACAACCGACCAATCGAATGCCCTCATAAATCATGCCCATAAATGATACAACATGCTTAAAGGCAATCCACCGTAATGGTGTTGAAATGTGTTTATAAAAACACAACATAAAGCACAAATAACAGCCTAAATCCATAATTCTTCACCAGGACGATTCACTCTAATATTGTGAAACGGCAAACAGTGGAGCGAGTATGGGAAACATCTGGTTTTAAAATCCTATAAGTAATATGTTCAGGTGATCCGAGACGCTCTAGATCGTTGATTAATGGAGGCACGCATCGTCGCATACAGTTACCGATGGCTTTGCCTTGATCTCCTTCGCAAAAGATTGGAGGAGAATTATTGGCCAACCTTAAGCCAACCGTCGACCGCGGCTGGGAAGAAACACAAGATGAAAAAAAAAATAATGCCTCTGTCATTGATCTGACCCAAACCTAAACGGTACCGGCTTACCGCTTCCGAAACGCTGATAGGGTCAAACGGATCGAACATAAAGCCGCCGGTAGGTACGATTTTAGTGACCGTAAATCTAAACGTAGTTCTGCCATTTGATTCTCAGATAATGGAGGAGTAGAAGAGTGCTTGCCGCATCGCTTCCCGAGTCGTCTGCTGCGCGGCTATGTTCATCGCAATGGTTGGTGAAACGTACCGAGGGATTTAAAAAACAACGAAAATGGAGCATAAATAACTTTGTGAACCAATACTTCAAATATGTTCTTCTGACTTCAAATATTTTTTACTTTTCACTTATTATAAGCATCCTTTATTCATACATATTGATGTCAAATGTTTCACTTGCCAAATTTTGATGATTCTACTGAACAAAATGGGAATCCATCACTTCGTCGTTTTGGATTAACAATTTTCAATCTAAAAGCTTTTGTTAACTTATCTTTTTATTTAAAATTAAACACACAAATTAAAAGACTATGCGAACGTATAAAAGAATGATACAACGGAATGCGTAAATGTCATCCTTGTTCGGAGATGGGATTAGGGTTTTAATTTTTGTATCCTTCCTTCCAATACTCACCATTTTCAACGAAAAATCCAGTTGACAGCGGAATTTTTTGAGAACTTTCCCTTGCGTGGAAAACCTATCACTCAACCATAAGCCGGGTTAATTGAAATCCACTTTAAACCGTCAGCTCATGCTTCTGCATTTTCCCGGTAGTGTCAGAAGCAAAAGCTAGACAGTACCTAAAACAAAAAAACGAGACAAAGCAAAGCTATCAGCGCCGACACAAAGGACACATTCACTGTCGCATGACACCGAGTCCGTCTTTCCGCTCCACTCATCTTTAGCCAGCTGCATTTCAGCAGTACGAATGCCGGACCTTCCTGTCCAGTTTTTCGCTGACATTGGTTTGTCTTCATTTAATCTTGGTCTGACCTGCGTGTGGATTGTGTGCAGGACGAACAGTGACAAGGACACGTCGAGGACAAACCGATCGGTTTGGCCATTCGGTAGACTGGTACATGTTTTATTCGTCTCCCGTTTTCATTTCGATATCCCGATGCGTTCGCGGAGAACCACTTGGGCAACGTGCCACAAGCAAAAAAAACACAAACTCGAGAAAGAACAGCACGAAAAACGTTTCTCAAACGAATGGAAAACCGCCAAAGGAATAAAATCAAAACGCTTGCGGAAGATAAACAACGGTTTCTGGAATATCACGTGCACGATGATTCTGCTACAGCATCATGTGTTGTACGGGCCAGAGTAAGAAATGTATGAATTTAAAACGCACACTAATGCAGTCGCTTTTAACAATGGTGATTTCACACTCACACTGTCACCATCGGTTTATACTATCAACCATCAACTCACTAAGTGCCATCATACTGGATTCCTATTTCCACAAATATGTCGAGTGACAAATACACATTTCCGGTGCATCTCACTAGTACACAAATTATGTCACATATCTTACAACTCACAACACTACACAAATACATACACGTGGGCGCTCGTAATCAGATACACGATCAGAGCAACGATGCGAAACATATGAACGAAAACAAATCAATTTGTACATAAGATTTAAAACAAATGATTTATTTCATATGTTAGAGCCTTGATCGTTTGTTTACTCTTTCGTCATATACGAAGTTTCTTGAACATTTTTTTATTGCCGGGTCTGATGTCTGATGTGAATGATAACCTTTTAACTGCGATACCACGCCTTGGATCCTTTAAGAATTCCAGCGAAAGTATATTTCACTTTAGTGGCTTTTTGAAACACTCATTCATCTTAATCCATTGCGTTACAACGTGCATCATTTTATGGCTTTGTAGTGAAATACACAACTTCAATCACACTTCACACAGTACAGAACACGCTTGCAAAAGAACTGTTTTAATGAAATAAAGTAAATCCACCTTTTCTCATTACCATTTGCGTTAGAAATGTGCCGTTTATCCATTTTTACTATTTTATCTTATAGGTAAAGTTTAAAACTGTTGTCACATGACTTATACACCCACGCCACGTCGATTATATTGACACAACATGCGATAATGGTATCGCTATCAATGCATCCTGTGTGGGTCAGCCGTAAAGCTTGATGTTCACAACGGTAGCTGTATCCATTGCATGAGTAGACGAAGGCTTACGAACTGTACCAAAATACACGACACACTCGAATCCTGCCGCGTGTACTATCCGCGAGTGACTGACTGCGTTACACACGTCGATGTCGTCGTATACAGAGATCGTGTTTTTGTGTCATAGTTCCGATTCGGTTTTGGGTGTTGTATCCTGTTTGGTTTCGTTTCGACGTGTGAGTTACTTCATGAGTGACCGGTATCCTTTCTCTTCCGTTTCATCTCTCTTGCAAAGCACAATTTTACAAATAAACTCTCAAGCGGGATGCTGTGGATTGATTTTCTATGTTTATTTTTTATCATAAGCGTTAGTGTTTGTAAGAGATGTGTGTTTATCTGAAACTTCGTCATGAGACGCTTTACTCATGGCGAGTCATCATACCACTCTATATAGTGAGAATTATGTTTCATCACCACACAGAACAAATGAGATGAGTTAATGGAAAACCTAGCTCACCAAAAAATGTTACAACTCGTCACAATCATTCTGAGACTAAATTCACAAATCAAGTGAATTTTAAGGTGGAGAACGAAATATCTCATATTAGTGAGCGTGAGAACAAACATTTCCCCTGCGCAGTGTTAGTGATAATGAGGGGAAGAAATGTGAGAAGTTGTATCCGCCTTATTTCCTCCATGCGACTGGAGTTGAAGCAATTTGTAGTAAGGGCCGTGGATAGTGAGGAAACCTCATTCTGTGATTGTGAATGCCTTTCACGCTTTTGATAGAGTGAAGTGAATTTTTAGATGGGGAAATGTGAGGAAACTTTCTCATAACAACAGCTTCGTTGCAGGTAACTTTTCCTCAAATCAACAAGGATATTTGTTTTTTTTTTAATAAAAAAATAAAACTAGTAAAAGATATATGTCAGATTATTTAAAAATTCAAGTTCAGCAATAAACACAATTATGTTTAATTAAATTTGAAAAAAATAATAAAATAAATTATATTAAATTACCACTCGCGTTCATAATGGAACTGAAATAAAATTAATAAATAAACACAAGAGCTGTAGATTATGATACTTCATCATCTTGTTATTCGATCATTCAGAACTATTTTTTCCCATCTATTGGAACTAACAAAATGATATCCACAAAACTAAAACTATTTTCCTAGCATCACTAGAGCGATTTTATATGGCATTGCACACTGCTCTCTTCAGTCCCATCGATCAAACTGCAAGAATTGTAACATACATGCTTTACTTCCGATCTGAATCCAAATTCAACTTTTCCTGTCTAGTAAACCACATAGAAACTATGCTGGCGAAGCGTGGTGTAGAGAATAGATTACAACATACTTATAAAATTAAATTTCGCTCATGCGTTCAAACACTTCCAGAGACCGCCGCCGTCGCCGTTTGTGTATGTGTGTCACAACCTGGAAATTAGCTTAAGCCATTAGACTGACTGACAGCAAACATTAATTAATTTCATTCCCCAATCCTTTCGTATCGTTTACCGTGGTACGATGGCGAGACGAATTTTGGGGATGGAAGCTTTTGCGAAATTTGAAATGGATCGTTCCCTCCGCTTTGTGGTCGGCCGTCATCCGAAAAGCGTGTCCACATTCACCAGACTCGAAATTGTTCCGGTACCCTTGCGGGAAGACGATCTGGCATGCGATGGGAAGTGCTACTGTGAATTCAGTGCCTAAGATGTCTGCGCAAAATGATGAATGCTGAATGGAAAGTGATAAGTATGCCACGGTTCAACGCCAGGGTTAACATGAATTCTGTGGAAGGGAGAACACAACCCCAAACGAGGCAAAAACTGTGCTAATTTGTGTAGTTTCCGTCCATTAGTTGGTTCATAAATCATCCTGCACATAATCATACGAAAGGTTGCATGTGTGTGACGGAGGAAAAGGGAGGCGTTGTTTTATACGATTTGTATTTACCGTTTTACCCTTTTTTCCAGGCTTATAACACCGGACATTTACTCTATCCGTTGACTTCAGATCGTATAGTTGAGAACAACACCACATGTTCGTAATCGTGTACTAATCCGCTTTAACTTTAGTTTTCCTCGAAAGCAAGGATTCATACAATCTGGTTATATCAACTCGTGGTTTGGAGTAATATCAATATTTAAAAGGAACTGCTATTAATGTGCAATATTGCACTAAATCTTAGTATGGTGCAGACATCATGCCACTAATGACGCGTCCAAAATATTCCGTGCAGCTAGGTACATGGTTCGCTATTTGCATAATGTGATCATCATTATTTTTATAAGGAGGTCTATGAATTGAATGAAAGTTAATGTATGCAGTATTTTTTCGTCGAAGCATTCAGCATTAAATTTACAAAATTGCGCATTGTGTACTCACAGTTTAAATTAACACGAAACAATATTTACATATACGATGGAAGTACAAAAAGAAAATATCATTTCCCCAAAAGGTTTTGCAATATGCATCTATAATAACCTGAAATATTCTTTTCAGTTTGGTAAATAATCCAGCAAAACGTTCAACAAATATTGATTCAAGAAACACATACTAAACACTAAATAAACAGCAGCATAACAGAAAATGGCACTGTTTAAACTTAAATTAAACATATCTACATCGAAATTACGCACATAATTATGTATAGAACTAATTGCAGCGCCTGAAAATCGGGAGCACCTAAATGTTGACCTACTGTTCCTAACAGCTTCCTGTGAATTCAGTGCCTAAGATGTCTGCGCAAAATGATGAATGCTGAATGGAAAGTGATAAGTATGCCACGGTTCAACGCCAGGGTTAACATGAATTCTGTGGAAGGGAGAACACAACCCCAAACGAGGCAAAAACTGTGCTAATTTGTGTAGTTTCCGTCCATTAGTTGGTTCATAAATCATCCTGCACATAATCATACGAAAGGTTGCATGTGTGTGACGGAGGAAAAGGGAGGCGTTGTTTTATACGATTTGTATTTACCGTTTTACCCTTTTTTCCAGGCTTATAACACCGGACATTTACTCTACCCGTTGACTTCAGATCGTATAGTTGAGAACAACACAACATGTTCGTAATCGTGTACTAATCCGCTTTAACTTTAGTTTTCCTCGAAAGGAAGGATTCATACAATCTGGTTATATCAACTCGTGGTTTGGAGTAATATCAATATTTAAAAGGAACTGCTATTAATGTGCAATATTGCACAAAATCTTGGTATGGGTCATAGCATCATGCCACAAATGACGCGTCGAAAATATTCCGTGCAACTAGTTACATGGCTCGCTATTTGCATAATGTGATCATCATTATTTTTATAAGGAGGTCTATGAATTGAATGAAAGTTAATGTATGCAGTATTTTTTCGTCGAAGCATTCAGCATTAAATTTACAAAATTGCGCATTGTGTACTCACAGTTTAAATTAACACGAAACAATATTTACATATACGATGGAAGTACAAAAAGAAAATATCATTTCCCCAAAAGGTTTTGCAATATGCATCTATAATAACCTGAAATATTCTTTTCAGTTTGGTAAATAATCCAGCAAAACGTTCAACAAATATTGATTCAAGAAACACATACTAAACACTAAATAAACAGCAGCATAACAGAAAATGGCACTGTTTAAACTTAAATTAAACATATCTACATCGAAATTACGCACATAATTATGTATAAAACTAATTGCAGCGCCTGAAAATCGGGAACCCCCAAAATGTTGACCTACTGTTCCTAACAGCTTCCAAAAACAATCACACCCTGATAAAGGGTTGCCTTTGATTTCTGCCACTCCAACAATAACTCTAAGGGTCTGGTAAAGTTGATTGATAGATGTGAGCCGATATAACTTCGTGAGGTCGCCTACACCATCAAATGTCAACTGCTACCGGAAACCAGGTCTTATTGTAAGTCAATCAAACGTCGTCGTGCCGGCAGGCCCAATCCTTTTAGCCGGAAATCAAACTCGACAGTCCGATGTATTAAGGGCTCCGTGAACTCATGCTCCTGTCGCTTTCGTTTTGTCAATTCGGCAGATATGGTACCGACGATGTACAACCGAACACATGGTTACGGCGACCGCGAGATAGTAACAAGGCCTGTTCTAATCACCATCATCGTCATCATCGTCATAGTCATTGTCATAGAGATGAAGTTGGTGGTACCGATAGTAGAGGCTACCGTTGACAACCGGAAACGGATCTTTTGTCACTGGAACAGTTCTAGTGCTTCTCTATTGATTTTCTTTGGCCGCTCGATGTCACATCCACGTCTGCCACATGTCAGCCATAGTCACCCGTAACTCAACCGATGAAAGCGAAATCGTTTTCTACACTCGGTATGTGTTTCTTCTAGGTGATACTGATCCCTGCCGAACGAGTGCGAAAGGGGATAGCGGGTTGGTTCGTCAAGCAGAACTCTTTCAATTTAATCGACCGATGTCAGTGGTGTTTGTTTAATCTGATTTTCGTGACGAGCGCGATAATCCTTTAGTCCTCCTGGATATATCCCAATTTCTGCTCGTGGGTTGAAATTCACAAAAAAATAACAGCAGATTGTGATGCGTGGGCCAATCCTTTTGTTTCATGACCCACATTTAACCAGGGTCGGGTGTTTGGAGAAGCGAAACGAATATCACCAAAAAATCATTCTTTCATCCCTATGTAAAGGAGCAGCCATAACAGTTCCAGGGAAGGTACACTGTGAGTGTTCCATCGTACGTTTAGTTTGTGCCTAAAATTTTGCTTCAATAACCATTTGCATCTGTTTCGTGATGTTGATGTATGAGTTGTTAGAGCCTTTTTACAACTATTCCATTGCTAGGATCGAAATTGTATCCTAAAATATACAACAACTATGCGAAAAAAGCCAACAGAAGACACAAATCTCAAGAAAAACATTATCAAAAAATTAAAACTATATATAAAGCACGCTAATACATTCTAAACATAATTATGAAGAACAGCTTAAAGCAAATCAATGCTCAAAACTGTCATTCTTCGAAACGCCAAAACAATTTACAATTTAAAGCGCCATCACTTGCACATAACGCTACCGCATGCAGGAGAGGATTGCAATGTTCCACGTTCGTTCAATATTAAATTGAAGCAAATTTCACTCCAATATCGGACAGAAACGGACGCGCAAAACATTACTTGCTCACGCATAAGCACACTCACATGACCATTCGCACCGATAAATCATCATTCAGCGGCTTGAAGCCCTAGGAGCATGTGCGAGGAATTTCGATTAGATTTATTACCCTCGAGAATATATCCGCGGACGGGATGATTCGTATGAATATGTAATCGAGCTCTAAAACGTGCAACGCTGTCTTTCGACGGGTGCCCCAGGACTTATAAAGGACGAGAAACAACCAAGCATAGCACCAGATTCCACTCTATTGACATTATAGTGCTCAAAACAATGTTGACGCGCATCCCATGCTGCTAAAGGTACACATAGGCTTGAGTGTTCGTGGAAGCTTTATTCTGCTTATTCCATTACCTTAAGGGAAAACATTCACGATCGCACTGTTGAGCTGCTTTCAGAATTGTGAGCATTCTACATTTGAAATAGTCAGCGTGTTGTGCGGAAATGTTGATTCATCAGCTAGTGCTGTGTGATTGAACGGACATGCAGCGATTTATAACATTCTTAACTCATATAGTATAGCACATTAGTACATCTTCGTAGGGATGTGTTCTTTAAGCGTTACAATATCAATACCTATTTGTTCTTTCCTCATACAAACAATTCTATTCTAATATTCACTCAACCCTCATTAAACTCATTGCATCTTTAGACGACATTAAAAACTAAGCACAACTACTTTACTTTACCCGCTGTAGAACACGACTTTCATCTCGGTTGACCCGGAAAACTAACAGCACACATTGTGCTAATGAGTCTAAACTGATCTGCATACAGTAGTGTGCTCCGAGCTAGTTGCCCTTTAAACGTTTCCCGCTTTTGTGTTAAATGAATTAATTCAACAATTTCTGACGCTTTGGCAAACGAAAATTTATTGTTTGTTTCGTTTGTCCTCGAAACGCCGGTTTGTCTGCTACGACGGCACTCGGCAGTAGTCAAGTGGTAGAAAATGCAAACCGGTTGCGAAATCAATTTGTTCCAAACACCGAGGAACACGGTCGATTCAAAGGTTCACATTAAATTGAGATTCTGCGCTAGTATGTCTGACAATTGAATTTTAATCACTCCGAACTTACGTGTCGCTTAATGCTTCGCAGTGTTTGGTATGCAGTGGCGATGGACCCCTCCATACCGAATGCCGAAAGGCTGACCAACCATTCTGAGTTCACACCGTTTCGGAGCACCCGAATTAGCGATGTTGATATTAATTATTTTGCCAACGTGTATCGGATCTCCCCAACCAATTCCAGCATTAAAAAATATTCAGATGTGCGTGTGTTTTCGTGTGTTGGGAACTGTGGCCGAAACTTTGGTCTGAAACGAGGAGTTTCTATCAGAACGTAAAACTTTGCACCGAAAGGTTGAACAGTGGGGAATGCCGCTAATCAAACGCATCGATAACAGTGTCGCTTATTCGGGAGTGGCAAATTAGGCATCAGTTTCACCGTTTCCCATCGTGTGCTACGTGATGGGGATGCACAAATTATAAGGCACTTCGGGTCAACCAGTGACAACTAGAAAGGATCTCACCGTGAGAAGGCAAGAAACAAAAGCAACATACTATGGCACGGCTATTTCCGATCTTTTGGCACATAGCGCTACCACCTGCCAATTAGTGTCGATTACTGTACTGTGCACGGTAGTGTTGAACTTTTAACACGGCGGAGTTTTATCTGACGATTCAACGTAGGCTTTCGACTGTTTTATTTTGTTCTTTCACTTCAATCATCATTCGAAAACGAAAAAAGCTCGTAACGTGAAATATTGTTATAAACATTGATATCCGAAATCAAACATTTTATAACTACAACAACGTTGCTTGAAGAATGGATGGATAATCGATACCAGCTTATTTTTTATGTCAAAACAAGTAAATCTCACCCTAATTAAACAGACCGGTTAGCATTTCTGCGTCGAGCACTTAACCCATTACCTATCAATTGATCGAGTTTTCAGAAGCAAGTGCTCCACAACGACGCTATTATGCAATATTTACCTGCAGCTAGCTCCGAGCCTGCTTGTTCTTTTGTGCCTAATTAATGAAAACTCAACTGCCGGAACAGATTTGTTTCATTTCGAATTAAACTTTCTTTTACCTTTCCTTTTGCCAAACCCTTAAGAGACCGGGAGGGCAGAAAGGGCCACAGCCCAAAACGACACTACATAATTGCACTCGAATGCGTTCTAATTTGATTGAAAACAGCTCGGTGCATCTTGGGTCCGATAGGCGGACGAGAAATCCGTTTGGCAAAAACCCATTAGTGAATTGAAGACACGAGCGACTCTAGAACCAAGCACTACAAACGCATAGCTTAAGTTTCTGGCCCGGAAATGACTTTTCTTGGATTAGTTGTAGCAGCAACCAACGAACGCGTAAGCTGGCGTTCAACCGTCCCAAAACAATCTGCATTGCGATAAAATTAATTACGTTTAATCAAGGCCTCTTTAGGTGCGTTCCAGGTGGACATTTTTCGGGGACATGTTTTTGGAGTTGCAGCACCAAAACTTTCTTCCCGTGCGACAAGAAAAGAGCACGAGACACGCGGCACTGAACCTCTGATATAGTGATGCGCAAACATTCAGCAGAGAGCGCAACGAAACGCACCTCGGGGTAGGTTGAAGTAATTTATTTAAAAGCATCGCCACCTTTTTCTTCACCCTAACACGATGGAAAGCGGTACCTACTTTTCCGGATTCTTATGTTTCCACTTACGCGGGCCAATGTTTTCCTACCCAATGCAACCAAGCATCTTCTCGCGCGACGTTTCCAAGATGAAACAAACGTCGAAGGCCGACAGAGGCATACAATGATGTCTCACACCTCTTCTGGTGGCGCAGAAGTAAACTAACTACCTGCTGAATTGTTGCAAAGGTAAGAAGGAAGCAAAACATTATGTCGAGAACTGTGTAAACTGTGGGATTGTTTTCCATCAAGGCTAACCTAACAGTGTGAGACAGTGCGCGAGGCCGGAAAGCTTTTACACAAACACTTCGGCTGGTGAGGCCGGAAATTGAATTTGTTAAATTTCTTTTGCGACCCGCCGCAATGCTATCATTGCGCATCCCGTTTATGGTGAGATTTTCTTGGGCCACCTATCGTACAAGAAACTTCGTGCTATGTAGGTAGGTAAACATTTCTTACTTTGTGCGATATTTCTTCGCTTTTGTTTTTTACTTTCTTCAATAGCAACTGATCATTCAACCGATTTTGTCTCTTTTCTACATTCGCTTTTGCTGGTATTTGTTCTCTTTCCTGCACCTTCAGCTAATAATAGTGAAAGCACGTGAGCAAAAACTTTTATGAGTAATTTTGGTATACCCCACAGACAACTACTCGATTGGACACCAAGCCTCTAACGTCGTCACTAAAGTTTAATTCGAGCACGTCTATATGATGAGGTGGAAAGTTTGTTAACGTCATTGTCCAAATTGTTTCATTAGGAAACAGCTCAGTATCTTTTTTTCTCGACCACACTTGTGAACGATAGGCCAACAGGTGTTGGAGAAATCATTACGATTCCTCTTGACAGCGTTTTCGTTTAAGGCTATGCTGAATATTTTTCTTCAAGATAAGGCAGTTTTGGAAGAGTTCGTTTGATTGTACAGCAATGCAGTAAGCGTCGCCTCTCTCAATAGTCCTTTTCCTACTCTTACTCTTTGCTGTACACGTTGCATACAATTAGGCACAAAAATCATGTTAGTCGTAAAGAATTCACCGTAATTCAGCATTCTGAAGTCATTCTGAAGAAATACCAGGTCATGTAGCCTGTATAGCAATATTTATATAAATTAAAGGTGCATTGTAACCGTAAATACCAACGAGTATTATTTTACTACTCAGCTAAATTACAAGACTTGAGTACACTCCTTAATTTTTCTTTTTTTCGGTTTACGATAAGTTCTTCCTTGACTCTTCAACTGTTCCGCTCATTTCAATATGCATTAGTAAAATTTCATTACACCTTTCCCGTGCTGGTGATTTAAATCGTGTCGATTTTTGCAGACAAAATTCTTAGTTCTTACACTATATTGTCCCGCGAACGGAGATGTTATTCTTCGAACATTGGTGGCTTGTGGTTCAGGTTGATTGAATTTACCGTTCGCTTGTACCGAATAGCAACACCAACAGCTTCCGATCTACCCGTCGATAGCGTTTGGGTGGCCATTAGCCGGGTATGACCAAAACATCGTTCTCGAATGCTGTTACCTATCGCTTCCCGTCACTACTCCAGACTCGAGGCAAACACAGACATAACAACCGGTAGTGTGCGCCCATTTTCTTGTTATTGTATGAAGCTTCTGGCGGTGAGTAAAAGCTAAATGGAAGGCTATCATTTCCAATCTAATTTTGTATTAGGTGAAAGAGTTACACGTACCACGCACCTTCTCGGCGTATGAGTTGAATCGGGAAAGCACGGAATGTGGCAATCGCCCCCAAGGCATGGTACGACGCACGGTAATGTGCTTAGGGATAAATTTATGGCATTAGCAGATAAAGGTTCCCTTCACAAGGTTCGGTAAGCGATATCTTTATCTTGGGTTCCTTTCGGCTGCCATCGAATCCGAAAGCTCTCCATCAACTCGAAGGTGCTTGATTGGCAAGATGCATGATAGAAGGAGAAGCTAAGGTGGAAAGGAGTAGAAATGGGTAGAGAACGACAAGCTGTGCCATCCTTGGTTCGCTGGTTCGGTGAGCCGGGTCAATGCCTTTGCCCACAAATCTCATCCATCCACGGCGCATACCAGCCAACCCTACAAACGACAACGTCCGTTACAGCGCCATGTGTCGAAGGTAACGAAGGTAACATCGCGAACCACCAGCCCATGCTTGAAGTGACATACGTAGATACACTGTAATGGAACGTCTTCATTTTCTACATCTTTAAGAAGCACCAGCCAGAAGGTTTGGATTTCTTCAAACCCGAACGGCTAGTAAGTCGGATTTCAGAAAATTTATTCACTATCAAGTACTGTTGGCGTCATTTGCATGAACTCGGTTAAGAATGAATAATGTTGCTGCTTCTCTATGAGAAAATAAATCAGTTTTATTAAGTTTACTATGCCTTAGAAAATTGTCTCAAAGTTCTTGTTATGGGATTAAATGGATGGTTTAGAAAAAATTATTTTTTTTATTCAATTAGAACGACCTGGCCGTACTGCTGATTTAAGTTTAATTAAGTGAATATTAAATTGATATTGAAAGAGAGAAGGACCGACATAAAAATAGAGAGACATTAAAGTCCCTTGGCGCACTTGGCCTAAAGAAGTACAGCTGAGGCGACTATTCCACGACTATGCAACGACTCCATACTCTAGACCGATGGATCGAACCTGGAATCCACAAACGATCACAAGCCAATCATCAAACATCGTTACATACCACCAGACATCAAAACCAACAGCAGCTACCACAGTTGTAATGACACCAACAATATACGTAAAAACCATTCTTATCTATTTCTGACACCATCGCCAAACAAAACAACAGAAACTGCCTCGTACAAAGATGCTACGACAATGCTACTACAATTTGTTTCTGCTTACCGATTCATGGCTTAACAAAGCTGTTCCGTGCACACTCTTCACCGACAATCGCTAGAATGTGTTTGAGCTTCGCTGGAAACTATTATTCGAGAAGTCACACTGATGGCATATTCATCAACACTTAAAACTCATACAGTTTTATCATCGCTCGGGCGTCTCTGATAAAAACCGACTTCCTCGTCAAAAGTCGCTCTCTGCACTTCCCTACGCAAATATATGAGCTGCATTGCTGATATGGCATTTCCTGAAGTCTGTGTACTCTTAATCGTTGACTTCAACATTTCATCACATAAATGGAACTTGAAATTTCTGAGCGACTGGTAGCCTAAGCTGTTCATTTGAGACCGTACATGAGCACATGACCTAGTTCAATTGGCAATGGGACTTTATATTTCGACACAGATATGTATGGTCAGCTTGCAGCATGATAACATCGTAGTCCTGCAAATGCACTCCCAGCTTTGAAGTTGTAATTAGCACTTCTGCGTGTTACATCTTGATTTGCAGTTACACCACGATCAAACTTGCGTCGTTATTACTTCTAAGAATTAGAATATCATGAGTTCATTGTTATTTAAAACACGTGGAGTGGGTCCGTCCTTGATCAATCGATGAGGTAGTGTACCTTATAAAAAAAAACATTTTAACTGACGCCTTCATTTTGAGCAAAAAACTTCCCAAAAATCTTTTCAGAAAACTCCCTGGACTGATCGAATACTCTTAGAGGAAACTTCATACACTTGCCGTGCACTTATCGGCGTAATTTTGATTTCAGTCATGAAGCAAAATCGCTAAAGTAATCCAATTTCCATTTCAGAAAGAAAAAGAAAAACAACGAGATGTATCCGACCGCTTAGATTAGTCATAAACATGACCCGTGAGTTTTGAGGCCCGATGTGTGTAAAGACTGTGTACTGTTCCTTCGATCGATGATGGCCTACGCAAGCATATTATGGTGGCTTGTTGTTTCTCGGGCCATCGTACAATTGGAGTCCATACAACGCAAGATATTGCATTTGCGCTCCATTCCTGAAATGACCGTTTCGAATATAGGACTAGGTGTCTGATGATGTGAACCGGTGGCCGAAGTGTTAGCGGTGCCGGTCTTTGCACGGCAACTGCGGGTAAAACTAAGTCACAGAAAGCCAACAATAGCAGACCAACCAGCAAAGGTTGTAATGTCAAAGAAGAAGATGAAGCAGTCTGATGCTTGAGGTGCCCCTCCTCTATGTATTACCATATTGAGCAGAAACGATTGTCTTTCATAAAGGGGTTTCATTAATGGTAGTATTAATTGACAGTCGCGGCCCGGTGGTAGATGCGACAGCGGCGCCGGGCTTCACACGGCAGGACCGGGGTTCAAGTCTCATCTGGGCCGTTCCCCCATAGTGAGGACAGACTATCCAACTATGCGGTAACAATAAGTCTAGTAAGCCAGAAATGGCAGGCATGACCTAAGAGGTCGTTAGGCCAAGAAAGAAGAATTGACAGTCCAACGCACGGTCGGTAAACATGTACGAAAGGTGCCTGCTAGTAGTAGCAGATATAACGATGGACGAAGCAGCCACTTAGGGCTCCGGAGGCATGATCCTCAACCGGCCTGCCTGGACGCTTCGCACTCGATCAATGTTGCAATTGCCTCTTTTGCTATTGTCTCTTAATGTCTAATGTCTTTAAGACTTTATTTCCTCTGCGTGTGTGGTGTGTGTATATACGAAACGTTAATCAAATATATAATAGAAAGAGGGTAAAAGACATTTAACCGTGTTGCGGTCTACAAATGCTTACAAATGCCATATGATGCTTTACCACCTAATGCGAATTGTCAAATTTAAGGTTCAAAATCTCTTGAAGCACCCCGGGATCATACTCCTCCCAGACCTTCTTTATTGAGATCCCTGCCCCCAATTTAGTGTGACGTTCGTCCTGTCTTTAATTTGCGCTACCTGGCCTGTCTCCGAACTTGCCGTACGGCAATTGGTATTAATGTTCTATTCTTGCGAACCATTTACAATTTCAATCGTTCTGTATAATTTTACTTCAGCCTTTCTCTGCTATCTTTCCGTTCTCACTCTCGTTATTCAACTACCTGATAAATGTTTCCTTTTCCAGTATTACCCCGTCTAGCGCTAGTCCTAAGAAACTATCATGTTGTTAAGCTAACTGCGGGCAAATTTGAAATGGTAATAATATGATAATAACTTATAATAAAATATTATTCAATTAATGCGTATTAATTCTCGATAAACCTGTATCGGTTCCCGACTTTCCAGGGTTCTCAGATCCGAAAATTATCAAAGTCACATACTAATAATCCATCCAGACATTCGACAACCCTTGACGAGAAAATAAATTGGATTGATTTGGATTAGATTGGATTTAAACCATAATTTAAATGAATTGTTCGGACTAATACATAACATAAAACGAGTCGTCTAGTGTTATGGACGTGCGGAATTGTATAACGGTCCAACCTGTAGCGATCGGTCGGGCTCTCGCCAGCTGGAGCTCAGCAGGCCCGAAGAGCCACTCAACACGATCGTTACCGCGCTCACAAGGACATTAGGAACGGGGCTCTCTGGATCTAGCCGCCGAGCGGGATGGTCGCAAAATCATACGCAGAAAAGTTTAATGTAATAAATTGTAATGTTAACCAAGAACATAAAATCTAGCCATTAAGGATTTTACATGCCAACCTTTATTGTTTCATTCAGAATGATGCATGTCGTGTGCATTTTTGAATGATGCTTTCATACTCCTTTGATTAACTTATGCGCCTTGAACAATCACAACGCAAATTGGGCATCTTCCGGGAAGACAACGCCAACCTGCTTCCGAATTTCATCCTGAATGTGTGCAATGAGCAGACTGTCCGCATGTGACACAGATGTCGATTGCAATCGGCCGGCGGTAATGCACTGCCGTACTTCCTCTGCCTCGTACCTTAACCCACAACTGTTCATAAAGTTGAATGAATGCCGATGGTAACTTATCTTCCCGCATTGTACCGTCCACATCGGTCAGCTTTAACGGACACCAGAAGTCATGCAACTACGTTAGGTGAAAAAAGAAATAACAAATATAAATTACATGTATGATGCTCGCTTACTAGAAACCCTAATAAGCGTTTACGTTAATGTTCCTAAAGTTATGTTAAAAAATAAGGCTAGTAAATAAACTTACTGTTACATTGCCTTTACTGCCTCGCACTATCGCGGTATTCTTCAACTGATGCAAAGCACTCGTTTTCATACGTCCAATACCGCCTCCAGGAAAGTGCAACTCAGCCGTAACTTCCACATCAACACCATCATCATTCGTCACACCAGACGCCACCACCTTTTCCGGGACTTTACCACCGAATGCCCACAGACAAACCTGGATCGTGTAGACACCTAGATCCAGCACGGTACCTCCTCCGAGACTTTTGAGCCGCAAGCGATCGATGTCGGAAAGCACAAATCCAAACTCTACTTCTACCTCCTGAATCTTACCTAGCTCTCCACGGTCAATACGCTCCCGGAGCTGACGATAAAACGGGAAAAACCGCGACCAGATAGCTTCCATCAGGAAGAGATGCTGCTCGGACGCCCGCTTGACAAGTCGCTTCGATTGACCTTCGTTCAGGCAGAGCGGCTTCTCGCACAACACATGCTTACCATGCTCAACCATCAGCAGTCCCAGTTCGTAGTGTGCGTTATTAACCGCCCCAATGTAAACGACATCTGTAAAAGAGCGCACGAACGACTATAGCCCATGGTCATTGCGAAGGAAAACTACGGTTCAGCCTACCAACGTCCGGATTTTTAGCTAACGCCTCGTATCCCTCGTGCGCCGTTCCTATGCCATTAAGGGCAGCGAATTTTTCAGCATCCGACAACTTTCGGGCAGCCACAGCCACTACTTGATGGTCCGTCGCCGGCAGCGTTCCGACGGCGTTCGCGAAATCGTGCGAAATCTTGCCAGCACTTGCAATTCCCCAACGTAGTGGAGCCATCGTTCTACTGAATGTTCAGATCAGCCTATAGTGTTGTTCCTGTCACGTATCGATTGTCACTGCACCTCGACCGGTCAGACTGAGTGTCGATTATCGATGAAAAAAGTAGCAATTCGCTGAGAAAACACACTATTTATGGGTTTGATACCGAGGAAGGTCACATAGGGAAACCACTTGTCTGAAAATAAACACACCATATGACAGAAAGTACACTGTAGAACTAAAGTTTATGTACGAAGGAACACATAATCAATAAATAATATTTATAAAATCAATACAGTGACTGTATCTTAAAAAATTGCCATTTTCGGATGATCAGTAAAATATGCGGTGATTTCATAAAATATATTTTTATTTAAATTTGCGTGCCTACTGCACATATTCACATTCATGCATTAAGCCGGAACGCTTGTTATCATTTACAAAACACACAACACGGTCTATAGTAAACTATAGAACGGTCACCTCTACGCGCTGAAGTGCAGGTAAATGATGCCATCTAGTACTCACAGATACTAGACCGTTTGCTAATGAGAAGCAGCATGAGTGTGAATGCTATTTCACTGTAAATGTTTGCACTGCCTCACATAAATACTCTCTTCATTTAATGCTATTATCATAGGATCGTAGAAGCAACAGATGACGCTATATACAGATGCCTTAGATGACTTAGATGGGGTATAAATTATATTTAAGCATTATTTTTATTACTAATCTATGAGGCTCCGCTTGGTAACTTTGTATATTATGAATCACCAAAGGCCAAATCTCCTATACAAGAAATTGCATAATACTGTTTATCGTGGTATTTATGCCTCGAAAAAAATTGGCCTACCTACATATTTCTCGTTTCTTTGTCTTCATTTTATTTAGCTCTATAGTCACTCCTACCGATAGTCATAGAAACCCGATCCAGACATGTAAAAGACCGGCGCCACTACTACTGGTCCAGCTGATCGAATACAAACTAAAGGTTTCAATAATGTTTACATCTGCTAAACTTTCGAAAAGATATCGATTATCGAGCGGCTGGTTACCATGATGAAATGCTTATACACCGTGAGCGAATGTTTTAGAGCTGTTGAATTTCACCACACAACAAAAAAAGCAATGCCCAAAAAAAACATCACCAACACAAAACCAAAGCATAGGGGCCGAAAGAGCGTATCTCAAGCGTGTTATCATTTGGGATTTGTTTAGTGCACAACACAGATAAAGCATTGCATTCATTATTTGTGTATACCATCAATTGCATGATAAAGGTTGTGGACAAAAAAGTTTCAAAACATGCTGGTACTATCCCTTGCGGCCAATCTAATGTACAGAGTGACACCAATTCAAAATTAGTGCAATAAATGTAATCCACTACATGCCTTTTACCGCTCATGGCATGTCTCTGGTAGCCGTTAATAGAAATGCTGAGCCACTGAAGTACAATCGACGTTCTTTGAATAACTAAGCTGCTGGTGAAGTTCACTTCGATTTATTATTCTTTTTTTTCCTTTCTATCAGCTCTCCGTTTTTTATGTGCTCTAGTATAACATTTTAGAGAAAAAATGAAGCTTCTAGCACTAAATCCATAATTACACGATGCGAACCATCTGGAATCTGTGTACAAAAACGCAAGTAATGCACTGTACCGAAGACTGATTAGCGATCGCACTAATACAAGCAGCGATCTTCGTACCAACCGCCCATGGCGTCATTTCAAGCCGTACGCATCGCATTCTACCGGCCGGCTACATAGGTTTTATTGTGTGGTGCTTGTGCGTTCTTGGTTTTCTTCATACCGCACCGGTGGAACACACGCACACCAGCGTTTCAGATCAAGCGAGTTGTGTATAAAAATTGAAAGACACACCTCGCGGACGGTGGTTTTGTCAGCATCTTCGCGCAGACATCGGTCGTACTGGTTCGTTCCGCGATCTGACTCCAGCTTGACCTTGAACATACAGTGGTGTGGATATTGTGTGCATTGTTCCTTTTTGTTTGGTTCTATATTCAATCGCGTTTACTGTGCATAATGGCGAATCCGAATCAAGAAATTAAATACACTAAGGTTAGTTTAAAGTTCTGTGGCTTGTTCTTTGTAATGCTAGTGATAATGTTAAACGCTCTATTGCATTAAACAATCGGCGTAGCATGTGACACTGATGATAATTGATTCTCGGATTGCAGATCTTCATCAACAACCAGTTTGTGGATGCGGCTAGTGGAAAAACCTTTGCCACGGTAAACCCATCAACTGGCAAGAAGCTGGCAGATATTGCTGAAGGTGATAAGGCCGATGTTGACCTGGCAGTGAAGGCGGCGAAGGCTGCATTCGTACGCACTTCCACCTGGCGTCAGATGGATGCTTCTGCTAGGGGTGCCCTGCTGTACAAACTGTCAACCCTAATGGAGCGTGATGTAAATGTGATGGCCTCGCTAGAGTCGCTGGACAATGGCAAACCCTTCCCGAATGCAATGTACGATGTGCAAGGTTCGATTAAGACCCTTCGGTACTACGCTGGACTGGCCGACAAGGTCGGGGGTGATACGATCCCTTCGGATGGGCCTCATTTTACCTACACACGTAAGGAACCAGTGGGCGTGGTAGGACAGATTATCCCGTGGAACTATCCATTGGCAATGCTGTCGTGGAAGTGGGGCCCTGCCCTCGCTGCTGGCTGCACGATTGTAATGAAACCGGCCGAACAGACACCACTGACTGCTCTGTACATGGCGGCATTGTCCAAGGAAGCTGGCTTCCCCGACGGTGTCATCAATGTTGTGCCAGGCTACGGACCAACGGCCGGTGGAGCTATCAGCTCTCATCCGGATATTCGCAAGGTAGCATTTACTGGTTCGGTAGAAGTTGGCAAGATTATTATGGCAGCAGCTGCCAGCAGCAATCTGAAGAAGGTGTCTCTTGAACTGGGTGGCAAGAGTCCACTCGTTATATGCGAGGATGCAAATGGTAAGATTTTTGATAATTTGCTTTGTTTTGTTTATTTTTTTTTGTTCTCATTTCACTGTGTATCATTCTTATCTCTGTAGTTGATCAAGCGGCGATGATCGCGTATATGGGAGTGTTCGAGAACCAAGGCCAGTGTTGTATCGCAGCCACGCGTACTTTTGTACACGAAAGCATCTACGACCAGTTTGTGCAGAAAGCCGGTGAACTGGCTAAGGCGCGAAAGGTTGGCAACCCGTTCACTGAAGGCACCGTTCATGGACCACAGATCGATGACACACAGTACAAAAAGATCCTTGGCTACATTGAGGTCGGTCAGAAGGAGGGTGCCAAACTGGTGACTGGTGGCAAAACAGTCGGCAACGAGGGCTACTTCATTGAACCAACGATTTTCGCTAACGTAACCGATGATATGACAATCGCCAAGGAGGAAATTTTCGGCCCGGTGCAGAGTATCATCAAGTACCGAACGCTGGAAGAAGCGATCGAACGGGCCAATAACACCTCGTTCGGCCTGGCGGCTGGTATCGTGACGAATGATATCAACAAAGCCCTTACCTTTAGCCACGCAGTTGAAGCTGGTTCCGTTTGGGTGAACACCTACTTGGCGGTGGTGAACCAGGCTCCGTTTGGAGGCTACAAACAGTCGGGTATCGGCCGTGAGCTGGGCAAAGACTCGCTCGAAGGTTACCTAGAGACAAAATCGGTCTCCATCCGCCTGCCTGCCAAAATTTAAAAGGGTCCTCTTTTGACCAGTTACAGTTATCGTGATTTACGATTGTTTCGTCGTTGCTGTTTTCTTAAAAACAAATACATCTTCATCGTTTTGTTGCATTATGTTTCATTCTGCTGCTGTATCCCTTTATTTGTGTGTTCTTAATTCTTATCAAGATACGGTCATCGGTACACAACCGTTAAGTACCGTCGAAAACAAGCCCTCGTCATGTTTTTAGGAAACAGTCCAGCTTGTACGGCGAGTGCGATAAATCTTCGGTCGACAATGGAGCGGTTGAGAGAAAACGTTTACCATCGCCAGCTGTTCGATAAGAAGCCCTGATAAAAGGGATGCTTTTCAAAGGTAAGAGTGTTTTCTTGCCGCTTAACCAGAACACTGATCGTATTTTGTCGTCTAAATCAGCTATTTCCATTTGAAAGAAGTGTTCTTTTTTATCGTTCTTTCTATTTCGTTTACATTGTGTGTGTGTGCCATGAGCTTTACTGGGCAGGATAAGAGGAATGTTTTTGATTTTGTAAGCGTTTTCGCTCCCCTTTATTCCAAATGATTACGACCTTAGATAATATTTTGAAGACAAAAGACATTGGTTATGAGTTTGGGTAGGAGGTAATCGCCTATGTTCCGTGTAATGGAAAGTTTAATACAACTATGAATCAGCAATTTATTTGCTAGCAGTTTATTAGCACATGTATGCTTCTGAATAGTCTTTAAAGCAACATTTGTCAGCAACCGTTTTGAGCGAAACCAATTATGTTTAGCTTGTTACAATATTCCACAATATTCCGGTTCACCTGTACTATCGACTTTGCATTTGCACACACACTAAATGCATTACAAATATACATAAACATTAAAGGCACACTTACGGCCAGGTGTCAGCTATGGATAACGAAAACACCCTTTTCATGGATAATATCATCTCAACAGCCTGTATTGAGGGCCGTGGAGCAAGGTACACGAGGTCTCGAATTACCTTCTTTGGTTCCGGTGTGCGATTTCACCAGCCACGTGCTTTGCATTAAAACTTAATGTCGACCAATTATTCACCGTCAAAATGGGTGGAAAAACGTATCCACCTTGCAAGATGTTGGGCTTCTGATTCGATGCGATCTGTGAGCAGAGTCGAAGGACGAAAAAAAGGGGCCAAGCATAAAGACAGGGAAGTGCGCAAAGAAAACGCAAGGACTGGAAAGATTGACGGTGCAGTGATGCATGAAAATTAGACCATGTGACGCTCCGTGCGCAATGGGCCGTGCTATGCTTAATGTTGGTAGCGTTCAGTACTGCAGATTAACTAATGTAATGCTATTTTTACATCAGCCAGGATTGTGCGAAGACCAATGCTCAGAGATTTAAGGCCATGTTTAAAATAAGGTTGAACATGGTTAAGGTACAAATTATAAGACCGTATTCCACGTGTGTCGTAAGCTGTGGAGTCGGCTCTACTCTGACCTTCGAACGTGTCCCCACTCCCTGTTCACTTGTGCCACATGTTTCGTTGTACGTTCATTTTTCCGATCTGTGAGCAGAGTCGAAGGACGAAAAAAAGGGGCCAAGCATAAAGACAGGGAAGTGCGCAAAGAAAACGCAAGGACTGGAAAGATTGACGGTGCAGTGATGCATGAAAATTAGACCATGTGACGCTCCGTGCGCAATGGGCCGTGCTATGCTTAATGTTGGTAGCGTTCAGTACTGCAGATTAACTAATGTAATGCTATTTTTACATCAGCCAGGATTGTGCGAAGACCAATGCTCAGAGATTTAAGGCCATGTTTAAAATAAGGTTGAACATGGTTAAGGTACAAATTATAAGACCGTATTCCACGTGTGTCGTAAGCTGTGGAGTCGGCTCTACTCTGACCTTCGAACGTGTCCCCACTCCCTGTTCACTTGTGCCACATGTTTCGTTGTACGTTCATTTTTCATTGCTTTAATGTCAAACGATCAAAACTCTTTCCAACAATTGCCTACTTACGGATGCATTCAGCTGCAACACTGTTACCGACTTTTGCTCAAACGCCATTTCGATGTAATACTAACCGATCGGTCGGATTTGACGTTCCCATCGTAGGTGGCCACTTGCATCAATCGCCTGAAGTGTGCTCAATTGAGCCCCGAAATGGCAGCATCATGATGATAACAGTGCAGCACATCATTGTCCGACTCACAACAAACGAAAACTCCGTAAGAGTTTGGTACGGGCGAAATCGGAATCCAACGTTGCGAACGACTCGAAAGTCAAAGTCAGCAACAGCTAAAGCACATCATTCCATGCCGAAGCAAAGAGAGTAGCTTTCGGCGGGACGGTTACCAACAAGTTTCGTACCGTTTGAACTTTACTTCAAAGCATACTTCTGTTGTGGTCCAACCTTTCTTACGCACTGATAGCCACTCAGCTATGACAAGCAACGGTCATAGTGTGATGTGTGCGTGTCGGCAGAGTGCGTGAGTGACCGAGGGCGCTGACCGCAGGATCGGGTCAGCGAGGAACAGATCAGTCGGAATTGAGCAACAAGCAAAGCGTGCGTTAAGTTCTGCGGGTTTAATATTGTAACTTTTATGTTCTTGATTACATTTACGATTTTATTACAACGTTACTTTTACTACATTTGTGTATGCTACGTGACCGTCCCGCTCGGCGGCTAGATCCAGAGAGAGCCTTTCCTAAATGTCCTTCTGAGCGCGGTAACGATCGTGTATGAGTGGCTCTTCGGGCCTGCTGAGCTCCAGCTGGTGAGAGCCCGACCGATCGCTACAGGTTGGACCGTTATACAATTCCGCACGTCCATAACATCTCCCTCTCTTAAAATGTACGGTACACATCAAACCGACTGGGCGGCCTTCTATTTCGAGAAGAGCGTCGTGGTTGCTGTACCTGCTGCTGTCTTCTGGAACGTGCGTGCGTTGGTCTTCTGACTGGTTGCGCGGATGAAGCAGGAGTGTACACCGGATTGGCTTCGTTCTGAGGTAGTGGCAGACTTGCTTGAAAAACCGGTGCAGGTGTAGGTGACGCGGTTTGTACGGGATCCAATCTCCAAGCTCCAAGCAAAACATCCAAAGGTAGGCGAGGTTGAGAATCGGTTGAAGCCCCTTCTTGCGTACGCCGGCGTAACTGATGAATGTGCCTTCGAATTACGTTTCCATCGGTTGTGCGGACAAGATACATGACTCTACCTTGTCGCCTTATTATCGTACCGGGTATCCAACTCCAACCGTTCTGGAAGTAACGTTTAGTATAAATTATTTCGTTTTGACAAAACTCCCTCACCCTTCCCGTAAAGCTTATCTGAGACGTATGTTTTGATGGTACAATAAGCTCCAGCGGTATTCTTGGTCGTCTACCCAACATGACCTCTGCAGGCGACTTTGATCCTTCAACGTTGGAGTTCGGGGTGGATCTGTACGTTTGTAGGAATATGTCCAAACTCTCTCGTACGGTGTGACCATCAGCCTCGATTTTCTTCATAGCCCTTTTGAAAGTATCCACAAATCGTTCGGCTTGTCCGTTTGATTGCGGATGATACGGCGCCGTTCTTATGTGAGTAATGCCGTTTTTCTTACAAAAGGTATCAAACTCCGTGCTGCAGAATTGCGTTCCATTATCGGACACAAGAGAAATCGGCATACCAAAACGAGCGAAAATGCTGCGAAGAATCCCAATTGTGGCTGAGGATGAGGTGTTGCTGGTTTGAACCACTTCAGGCCATTTCGAGTACGAGTCTACTAATACCAGGTACCATTCTCCGTTCATTGGGCCTGCATAATCCACATGTAATCGATGCCAGGGTGCTGAAGATTTTGGCCAACGGGTGTTATCAGTGCTTGGAGGCGATTTTGCGGCTGCTTGACATGCCTCACATGAATTTACCCAATCTATTATATCCCGATCCATAGATGGCCAATAAAGGTAACTCCTTGCTAACGCTTTCATTCTCTGAATGCCAGGGTGGCCATGGTGGATTTGTCTCAGACAATGTTTTTGAAGAACATGGGGGATCACTACCCTCTCTTCAAATAAAATACAACCATTCACTGCTGTTAAGGACTCTCTTCTATCATGGAAGCGTGCGAGCTCGGATCCAAATGACATTGCGGGTGGCCAACCCTCTTTTATGTACCCATAAACTTGCTTTAATACGGGATCGCTTTGAGTTTTTTCTTCGACGTCTCTGAACGTAAGCGGGAATGAGCTGATCGCATTGATGACAACAGATTTCATATCCTCTTCTAGACTAGTGCTCGCTGTTACATATTCGGCTTCTGGTTTTGCATGATTTTGTATAAGCCTAGACAGGATATCCGCATTTCCAAACCTTTCTGACTTTATATATTCCATCTCAAAATCATAGAGTTGTAGCGTCAGCGCGAATCTTTGAAGTCGGTTTGCAGTGTAAATCGGGATACCCTTTTTCGACCCAAATATTCTTAGTAGTGGTCGATGGTCTGTTTGTAAAATGAAATGTCTTCCGAACAGCATTTTATGGAATTTGGTTACAGCGTATATTATCGCTAACCCTTCTCTGTCTATTTGGCTGTAGCCTGTTTCTGCTTGGGTTAACGCTCGAGAAGCATGCTGGACTACTTTAATGGTGCCATCAGGGAAAACATGACTAATGGTTGCACCAATCCCTATGGATGAGGCATCTGCTGATACTATTATTTTGGCTCGAGGATCGTAGTGTGTGAGTAGTAAGTCTGATGATAAAATTTCTTTAAACTTTTTAAAAGCTCTTTCACACTCGAGAGTCCATACGAATCTTCCATCCTTCTTTAAAAGATTGTCCAATGGGTATCTTAACTCGCGCATGTTTGGTACAAATTTGCCGTAGTAATTAATGGCTCCCAGGAAAGATCTAACGCCACTTAGGTCTTTTGGTGCGGGTAAATCAATGATTGCTGCTATCTTTTCTGGGTTTGGTCTTATGCCTTGGTGATCAATAATATGGCCTAGATATTGAATTTGGCGCATTTTAAAAGCACACTTTTCAGCTCGTATTGTGAATCCGTAGCTTTCTATGCGTTCCAATAGTTTAATAAGATTCGTATCATGTTCAGCCTCAGTTTTACCTCCGACTATTACATCATCCATATATCCACAAACGCTATTCAATCCAGCAAGCATTGTATCTATAATTTGCTGGAAGGCGGCAGGTGCTATTTTTATCCCCGGCGGTAGTCTATTATAAGTGTATAAACCGCGGTGTGTATTTATCACCAATAACGGCCTGTCTTGCTCTTCGACTTCCACTTGTAAGAAAGCATCCGATAAGTCGATCGTGCTAAAATAGTGGCATGCTGCAAGCTTGGCAAAAATGTCTTCAGGCACGGGCAAAGGGTATTCATGAGCTCGTAATGCAGAATTGAGGCCGGTGGAATAATCTCCGCATATTCTAATATTGCCATTCGCCTTTCTTACGACAACTATTGGAGCTGCCCACTCCGAATAGTCCACAGGCGTAATGACTCCAAGCTGTTCTAGTCTATCCAATTCATTGTTCACTGCTTCCTGCATGGCATAGGCCACAGGGCGTTTCTGGCAAAATTTTGGCATACTATTTTCTTTTATTTGGAGCTTTATACGTGCCTTGGTGCATAGGCCCGATCCTCGAAAGACGCTTGGAAACCTTGATTGTAATTGGCTTGCATTTTGTACCACTGTTGCCACTGATCCGCAGTACGCGTTCATAGGTACGGTTCCAAGATTAAAAGCTTCTATGACATCTGCCCCCAATAATAAAAGATCTACTCGGGCCACACGAATTGTAGTTGTTCTCGTAACTGTTCCAATAGTTAAAGCTCCTTTAAATTCCCCGTCTAACTGAAGATTGGCCCCGGAAACTGTCTTTGCTCGTACTTCGCATGCATTTAATGGTGGTTTTCCTAAGCTTATCCACAAAGGGCGGTTTATGATAGTAATATCCGACCCTGTATCGAGTTGCAACCTGGCGTTCTTCCCATTTATTTGTACATTTACGTACTTACGGTTTGTCTGCACAGCACATGCGTTTACCGTTACGATCCTTGTCTCAGCCGATGGGGTGTACCGAAATTTTCCTTTTCGGTTTTCGTTGTTGCAGTGGCCTTCTCGGTGCCCTATTCGTCCGCATTCACGGCATTTGTGCGTTTTGAAGTCGCAATACTGCACCCAATGTTTGCCTCCACAAAGCCAGCATGGACGGCTGGGTTGGGTGTTCCGTGCGGGAGGGCGTTGCTTAACGTATGTATTAGCTTTATTTCTTCTTGGGAATCGCCGGTGCTGAAAACTCGAATTATTTGTTTTAGTGTTGTGATAAGACTTAGTGTGCAATGCGAACTCTTGCCCCTCTTTTTGCTGGATCATTGCGCTGTCCCTTTTTAGTACGGCAATACGGCTACATTCTTCCGACAGCTGCTGCAACGTGATCTCGTCACGTTCCTCGATCCTCGCCAACAATCTGGTACGTATCTCCACGTCTCGTTCCTCTCTTAACCCACAAACGAACAATAGGCACTTTAGCTGCTCCTCATCGAGTTTGCGAAGTTCAAACTCTACGCATGATCTATTCACGCGGCATGCGTAGGTTAAGAGATCCTCCTCTGCTTTTTTTGTCAGCTGTAGGCACCTATACCTTTTGCTTAACAAGGACTCCTGGACGTCGAATAACATGGTGAGTTTGGCGATCGTACTGGTGAATGTAAAATCACTCGTGCGACTAGGAAGGATGAACGAGATGTAGCGATTATGCTCCGCTGCACCTAGCTTCCTTAACAACAGTCGCACTTTCGCTGCATCGTCGAGTCGACAGGCATCTTCGTTGAACAGCTCCTCGTAACGGGAAAACCATGTTCTAAATGTGATGCCAGCTTCGGGATCGAATCGGAATTCTGCTATCGAATTTGCTAAAGCTTCTGTCGCTTGCTCCTGTTGAAAAATCGGCGAACCGGCGGGCTGGTTTTGTTGCTGCATCATTATTTTGCTTATCAGCTGCTGTTGCTGCGACATTTGCTGCTGCATCACCTGCAGCGTTTGTAGTAAGACGGCGTTATCCAATGCAGTTGATCCGATTTGCAATGGCGGTGGCACTTGCTGCGATGGCGGTGGTATCTGCTGAACTGGCGTCGGTCGCGATTGCGATGGCGGATGAGCGTGCCCGTTCAGGGACACGTGGCTATGCGAAGCCGTTTCGTACACGGAAGGAACGTGCAGGTGCGGCGAAATTCCGTGATGCTGGGCCGCTGAACTGTACTCGCCGGATCGGCTTAAAGATGCACGTCTTTGTTCCTCCTCCGTAGATAAATCCATCGTCGGGTCAGCAGAGTTCATCTTACGCTTCTTGGGACGTGGTGGCGCTTTCTCTTCGGTCTATTAGGGATTTCACTGTTACTGTTAGCGCTTTCTATTACTTCTACTGTTTCTTCTAATACCTCCTCGGATGTCTGTTCTGTAACTTTTATGTTCTTGATTACATTTACGATTTTATTACAACGTTACTTTTACTACATTTGTGTATGCTACGTGACCGTCCCGCTCGGCGGCTAGATCCAGAGAGAGCCTTTCCTAAATGTCCTTCTGAGCGCGGTAACGATCGTGTATGAGTGGCTCTTCGGGCCTGCTGAGCTCCAGCTGGTGAGAGCCCGACCGATCGCTACAGGTTGGACCGTTACACAATTCCGCACGTCCATAACAGTAACGCTGTTAGAAATTCGTTTCACATCTTGAATGTTTCTGATCAGTTTTGCACCTTTTGAATTTACTATGACAACCTTCGCTCCTTCTCGTGCTAACACTGTATACCTCTCATTAGAAAAAGTAGGATCAGTTTTCGTTCTTTGGAAAATAGTAGTCAATACGATATCACCCACGGTAATACCTCTTTCCTTTGCTCCACGATGACTATCTGCAAACTGTTTACTCACTAGTTTCGAAAACGCATCATTTTCCCGAACCGCAACTCTGTCTAACGTTTTCTTGGAGTTCCATAAGCATGGGAACGCTCCGCGATACCACCAACCGACTAACAGCTCAAAGGGTGTCACTCCCAACCGTGAATGATGTTTCCTTGTATTGTGAGTATGGATGTATTCGTCTAAAGCGTTTCTCCAGTTTCTGCCTTCTTGTTTCGCAGCAGCCAAGCTTTTGATGACTCCTTGATTTTGACGCTCGATGGGTCCGTTGGATTGAGCGCTGAGGGGAACTGATTTTCGAACTTTAACTCCTTTACCTTTCCAGTATTCACTAAATTCCGTGCCTTGGAATGGTGGTCCGTTGTCACTTTGTATAATGAGGGGTAGACCCCAGACTGAAAATACTTTACAAAGAGCGGCTTTAGTACTTCGAGCATCGGTTTGTTTCATCTCGGAAATATGTAGATATCGAGAATATGTGTCCACGGTCAAAAGAAATTCACCAGAACCATGACCATGTAGAGACAAAAAATCAATTTGTAGAATCTCCCAAGGACCGTTTGGCAGCTCTCTACTAGAAAGTGAAATAGGAGGGTTTCTTTTAGATACAACCATGCATGTTTCACAATTAAACACCAATGATGCGGCTTCTTTTGCCATGTTTGGCCACCTGAAAAACTCTCGTAATATCCGCTTCGTAACCCCGCAACCGACATGTCCGCGATGTGCTGCCTTTCGTGCTCTGTTTCGAAGACTAATCGGTAAAACAATTAAATCACCTTTAAAAACGATGTCACATAGCGTTCTTAAGTGTTTTGATTCAGATTCGTAACGTTGAAGATCTTTTGGCCATTTTCCACCTTGGATTCCTGACCTCACGGCTTCTAATTCTTCGTCTGTTTCGGAAGCTGTTTGTATTTCCGTCCAAGAAATGGTCATGTCTCCAGCATCTAGCGAGTATTATATGTGCTTCTCGTTGTCCTCGTCAAAAGCGTCATCAATCTGCGATTTGCAAATCAGCCTTGATAAGGCATCAGCGACGTTGAGATATCCAGGGACTCTTTCGATGTTAAAATGATACGGCAATAACCGCAGGGCCCATGCTTCTGCCCGCGTCGTAGCTCGTCTACCAATACGATGAGACCCGCCGAATATGAATTCGTTCGCTTCAGAATCCGTCCCAACGTTAAAATCCTTGTTTATCAGATAATAATTAAATCGTTCTACACTCCAAACGATCGCTAGTGCTTCTTTTTGTGTCTGGGGGTATTTCTGTTCTGAGTGGGTGAGGGATTTCGATGCGCACGATATTATTCGTGGGATTCCTGCCTCGTTAAATTGTATTAGCACAGCGCCTAGTCCTGTGGGGGAAGCATCAACGTATAATTCTGTTCTGTTTTTATGATCGAAATAACCAAGTCTAATGATAGCGTTTAATGCTTCGGTTTTCAAGAACTCGAACTCGCGTTCCTCCTGTTCTGTCCAGTAGAAAATATTTGACTTGGCAAGGGACCTGTTCGGATCGTCTCTCTTTAGGAATTAGTCGCGTGGTTCTTGCTTGTTCGAGGATCTCCTACGTTGTGTGACAATTTATTTCTTCTCTCTCTGCTCAACGGTTCTAACCGGTTCGAGACGAAGAGAGGTTAACCGTTTACCCTATTAACAAAATTATGTATGCCACTTTTCGAAACTAACATAGCGGCCACCTAAATTTATCAAATTTACGCAAAATCCTCTCTATTGTGCTTACTAATCCTTTCGTAAGGCAATAAACAAATTTTAGAAACAGGTCGTTTGAAAGTACCTCCGCGCGTTTTCAATGTAACAACCCGCACTACCCCGTCTGGCCCTGGATGCGTTTCTACTATACGTCCTAACGACCACGACAAAGGTGTAGAATCATCTTCTTTCAAGACTACCATTTGACCTTCTTTAATCGAAATAACTTCTCGTGCACGCTGCCAAACATTGTGTAGCTCTGTCAAATATTCCCTCTTCCACCTCTTCCAATGACGTTGTACAATTTGCTGATGTAACTGATATTTTTGAAGTCGATTTTCCGCATGTAAGGTTATATCTTCTTCTGGGAGTGCATTTAAAGGTTGCCCTATCAAAAAATGACCTGGGGTCAACACGTCTAGCTCATCAGGATCTTCTGACATAGGAGTTAGTGGCCTACTGTTTAACTGTGCCTCTACTTGAGTGAGAATTGTTGTCATTTCTCCGAATGATAATCTGTGCGTTCCTATGACCTTTATTAGCCCTCTCTTAGTTGCTTTTACGGCAGCTTCCCAAAGACCACCAAAATTTGGTGCTCTAGGTGGTATAAACTCCCATTCAATACCGACTCGTGTCATTTCTAACTGAACCTCATTCACGTGACTTTCGTTTCGAAACAAATGGTACAATTCCCTTAAACTATTACTAGCGCCTTTGAAATTCAGACCGTTGTCTGAAAACACCTTTGCGGGAATTCCGCGACGTGCAGTGAATCGCCGGAACGTTGCCAAAAACGCCTGTGTTGACAAATCTTCCACCAGTTCAATGTGTATGGCCTTCACACTGAAACACACGAAAACCGCAATATAAGCCTTCTGTGCGGCAGCTCGTCGGTGCACCGGCTTCAGGTATAGAGGACCACCGTAGTCTATTCCAACAATCGAAAATGGACGTGAAGGAGAGATTCGATCGACAGGTAGTTGTCCGGGAGGTTGAAACACGGGGGCAGGATTCAACCTAAAACAAACAATGCAATTACGAAATACATTATTTACCATCATCCGTCCCTTCAGAATCCAATACTCCATTCTGAGGGAACTAAGTGTCGCTGTAGGTCCTCCATGCAACGTCATTCGATGATATGCCTCGACGACTGCTCTCGAGAAGTTTCCCGTATAGGGCAATATCCATGGATGCTTTACCGATTCCCTGGTTCCGCCAAGTGCTAGGCGGCCACCAACACGCAGTAAACCATCCCCATCTAGATATGGACGGAGTTTGCGAATCTTTGAACTCACTGGAATTGGCCTTCGACATGAGAGTTCCTTGATCTCCTCCTTGAAGTGCTCTAGCTGTACTATTTTGATAAGCCTTTTCTTTGCTTGTTGAAGCTCGCTCAGGGTGATCGACGTGATGTGTCTCGAAACTGCTGCACCTTGCTTCGCCAATCTTCCAAATCTCAAACAAAGGGAAGTAACTCGCACCATTCTCCAATAGTCCGAATACCGATCCAGGATCGGATGAGGTTCTGCTTCCACTACAGCCAAAATTACCTTTCGCCTTTCCGGTACGTCTTCATCAGGTATCGATAGCTCCGCTTTATTCTGCCTGTAAACGGAGAATACTTTTTAGTCGTAGTCGATGCGTTTTCAAAGTGGCCCGAAATTATTAGAACATCAAGCACTACTGCGGCAGCAACAATAGCAATACTAAGATCAATTTTTGCACGTTTCGGAATGCCAATAACAATAGTAAGCGATAATGGCACACAGTTTGTTAGCTTAGAGTTCGAACAGTTTTGTTTACGGAACGGTATGAATCATATCACAACGGCACCTTTCCACCCACAATCCAATGGACAGGCAGAACGTTTCGTAGACACTTTCAAAAGGGCAATCAGGAAGATAACATACAGTGGTTTACCAATGCAGGAAGCTTTAGACATATTCCTACAAACATACCGAACAACACCAAATGCGCAAATTGAAAACAACAGCACCCC
>KZ062373.1:56619-72395 GCA_002091835.1 Anopheles maculatus
AGCGCATAAACCAGCTACGCAAGCGAGAAGGAAACAATGAAGGAAAGGCTCAAACAACTGTTGCGTTAGATATCCTTATGGATGCGTGGAAGCTACCAATCACACCCCCGACACCAACAGCGTACCAACCCGGTTCATTCCGTTCAACATCGGTTCCATATCAGAATAGTGAGGTACCGATAAGCCAGACAGTGCCAGCTCTCCCCAATCACACTAACAGCCAGCTAGTATTTTCACCACGCCGCTCTTCTAGACCTAGAAGAGTCCCGCGTAGGTTTAGCCCATACCAGCTTACCTAAAAAGGGGGAGATGTTGTGGTCCAACCTTTCTTACGCACTGATAGCCACTCAGCTATGACAAGCAACGGTCATAGTGTGATGTGTGCGTGTCGGCAGAGTGCGTGAGTGACCGAGGGCGCTGACCGCAGGATCGGGTCAGCGAGGAACAGATCAGTCGGAATTGAGCAACAAGCAAAGCGTGCGTTAAGTTCTGCGGGTTTAATATTGTAACATAAAATGTGAAATATATATGTTAATGTAAATCAAACAAAAGTCAAACGTTTATGTCCTCAGTAGCAGCGCAGGACATAACAACTTCTATCAAACGTTGATAGTATTGGAAAACGCAGGCAGAAACTGCGATTTGCGTTGCCGGAAAATCCTGACCGAAGAATTCCGAGAAAAGAAGGTACTTGTAAGACATTTTTCAGCCCCTTCTCGAAGAATGAGTCTGTTTTGCATGGGCAATAAAAAGAGCCTTGTGAATGGAGTGTAGCATGAATGGCAACAACGATCGCAATGTAGCTCGCTACTTACACCGGCACATTCACAAACGCACAATTGAACAAGTTTTCCGAAAACTCTCGCTGAAGAAAACGTCTGAATAACGTTGCGACGTACCCTACGTTGAACTGCTTAACACCACTCGGTATGCATCAGTCTGAAAAAGCTCGGTAACACTTAGATTGATCCAGGATTGAATGTACTAAAGTTTCGCGTTGGATTGTCACTTCTGTTAAATGCATTTAGCTACTGTGTATGCGTTTGGCACAGCTTTAATCAACTTTTTGTTCCCATTTAACCTCCGATAGGCAACTTTAATTTCGCTGCTTTATGTTCATTCTACAGACAGCAGAACAGACAGAGAAGGTCTAAGACAGTTGAAGGCAAGTTAAAAGCTAAAACTACGTTTAAAAAAAGAGGACCACGTTGCATGTTAGTCTCTTAAAATATGTATCTTTCAGAGGCCAAAGTATGGTAAAGCTTTGTGAAGAGTGAATCGGAATAAAAAATGACAGAAAGTAGAAACGTTCCGCTTTAATCACACTTTTCGTCTATCGCATCATATTATCCGTTGTTTTTCTTCATTCAGTTAAGAACACTGCGATTCACTCTATGTGATCTTCCATCTTCCATGGACCGTTTTTCTTTTTAGCCCAACACTTACCTTGTTGTCCCGGTTTGGAGATTCTACCTCACAAGCTTGCATTTGCATAATTTCAAAATACAACCGTAGCAAATCTGATAATTTTTAAATTATTCCTCCACCAGACACAAAGACTCACTAGGGATGCTGCGTTTTTGTTTTGTTAGTCCCAAATAAACTGATGTCCATCGAGATGAGACTGCGACGGAAGTACGAATCATTCGCAACGCAGATGGAATAGAAGGAAAAAAGAAAGGAATACTATTCTGATGGAAAAAGTTTTCCGCTCGGGTGCATTCGGTCAGAAGCTGCCGATGGAACACGTGAAATCTTTGACAATCTAACATAGCTTTACCATGCATCAATTTTCAAGTAAATGTATTATTCTCAGATTTTTTCATTTTTAGAATATATCTTACAGAAACGTTTTATCAAACCAGCACGTTTTTTGGTTGAGAAGTTAATAATCAATGCTTTATCAACAGGTCGACAAGTTACCGATGAGACCGGAAGGGTTGTAACATAGGAATGGCGGCAAATCGCGCCTTTCGCGCGAGTAAAATGTATTCCCGGATGGATTTCAGAATACGCAAATGTGCGCCGTCCACCGTACACACTGCGACATTAATCATGTTCGCAAGATCGGACAGTCGAGTTTCCATTTCCATAATGTTATCGGCGTTTATACAAAGCCTAACTTGACTGTGGTGTCCGTTATTTGATTATGATAGTGTCCACTCATCTATCCATCGATCGATGTTGGTAGGTAAAGCAGATTTATTCGCAAAGCTTACCCTACTAAAGACTACCGCCTGATCCGGATCCGAGCTGTTTGTCTACTTGCATTTCCGCACACCATTGAAGAAGAGGAACCACTGGATCCTGGTGGGACGAATTCAAGAACAGAACTTAGCCACCCTCCGTTCCATCGATTACAGTTGCACTTCGCCCCGGCTTTCATTTGCATTCACGCTTTGCAACCACCGTGGGAACGGACGCTGGTACTACATCGTGCTGCACCATAATGGTACGATAATGCAAATGTGGTGCTTGTAACTCTCTACACTCATTTCCTCGCCTGTTCCACTACACACTCACTTCTTCAAAAGGTGCGAATTTCTTGCGTGCGGTGTTCCGGCGGGGGAGCATAAATCATGTTTTCCCTCGCGTGGCGTAAAGATGCATCCCGGTCCCTACGGTGCAGTCACCGTAATCCGTTGGTAGATATATTGAAGCATACGCTGCGGCTTCCGAACTTCGGCGAACTGAGTATTTATTTGCTTAATCAGTGGTTTATTTATGGAGTTCTACAACGACAATTGGACCTGTACCGGCCTTACCGCTCGATTTCGTACGGCGCTGGGTTGTCAAAGAAACGAAATAAAATATCTTATGCTAGGTACAAGAAAACTTAACCATTATTATCACAAAGCTAGGGGTCCTACGGAAAGCAATGAAACATTTCCATTTTAACAATACATAAGCGATTATTGAAAACAACAATACGCACAATGTATATCATCATTTCATTTAATGGTATGGCAGGATCAATTAAATAACCTTATAACTAAAAAAGTTAGTTACTTAGTTACTAAAAACTTACTTGCAATAAGTGCATTAAAAATTTATCTACTTGAAATACTCTCGCACCAGCATAAGCGATATGTCATCTAAAAAGTACCTACCACTAATTAACACCATATGAAAGGTATTTTGAATGAAGCATGCGTAAATATATCTTCCATCGAAGCATTTGTCTATGTTTCTTTTCTTCCATCGTTGACTACTCTTCTTTTAAACACTATTATTTATATTTTCCTTTCTCGAAAGACACGACTCAAAAGAACTCAAACAAAGAATAGTTAAAATGAGAACGGCCACATAATGTTGCTTCAAGTGCAACCATTTCGCTTTTTACACGCACTTCGGCAGACCTTGAAAGAATTTCGAAAGCCACGAATATATTCGCGAAACACATGAAACAACCGCGACAATGCGACACTAATTAGACGCGTACCGTGCCTGACGCCAATTTTATGAAGCCTTTAGCGATAAGGTCTGCCGGGACAATTAAATAGCATCGTGGGAGTGTCTCAGGTCTCCCGGGCTCTGGAGCTAAAAGAACCAGGAGCAGAATGGTGAACAATGAAGTGGGCCACAGATTGTCAGAATGATGTTTATTCCAAGGCATTTAAAGGGTTTTTTTTTGTGATGACATTGTAATGACATCTTAATAGGGCGACACGATATGTTTCGATGGTGTGAAAGATATAACGTGCCGTAAAAAGAAAATTACCTGATGGCCTGCTGCACTTTTTGTTAGGATGTAATAGGTAGAGGACTGTGGATAAATCGTGTAGGAAACACGATTAAATGCTTGTTCTTTGTATGGTGGCACGGGTGGCTCCACAATAAAAACCCATACCGGATCTGTAATTTGTTTTCTTGCTTATAAAATTAAAAAAAAATAGAACACGAATGATGGTTTTAGAACCGTTCGTATCGTTTTGCATAAAATTCAGTTTTATTGTGTATTGTACCCTGAATTTCTATTCTACAAAATTAATTGTATTGCTTAAAATTAGGAGCGATTAAAATGCCGAAAGATTTCTCAAATTTCTCAAACTAACATTTGTATTTTTCGTTAATCATTCTGATGTCATCTAATCAACTTTTGCTGCCCAAATGCTTCAGCGCATTTTTTGAAAATTGTTAATACGTTGAACCACGCTTGTCACGCCTGTTGTCGTTTGCGTTGCTGCTGAAGAATCTGTTGTAATTTCCAAAGATTCTCTCCTGCTGTCTATCTTGTGCCTGTTTGGAAACTTTTCATCGTCTGCCTTTGTTTCTCTACAACAGCTACATGTACAGGATCGTCACAAACTCTTTAGAAGATGTACGTCCATTCTCTAGCTCCTAAGCCGTAGCTGCGTTGACAGTTTTTCCATTCGGTTACTGGTACAATTCACCGGTTGGGCTGCGAAGCCAAACATGCAAAGCTGTCTCTACCATCCATTTTTAAACGTACGGACGGAATTTCCAATCTCAAAACGTGTCAATAACGACACATTCCTGGTTGACTCCGTGCCGAAGAATGTAAGCAAAGTTCTCGGACCGGTGTTGCACTTGTTTTTATTTGTTCTGCCCGCTGCTTCGCAAAAAATGGTTTACTCTTATCATGACGATCGTTTCCCTAGAAACACCTTTCAGCCTCTTCGAAAGCCACCGAACCGTTACTGACAATTCGAAGCTTTTTCTCATCATACTACGCTTGGCTCGAGCCAGGAACGCTCCGTTTGGCAGCTGACGGTCTCAGAACTAAGTCATTTGAGGGCGGCCTAGTTAGAGGACAGCATTCCAATGTGAACCAAAGCATAAACGATTTCGCTGCAATCGCCCTCTTTGCCGCTCGTTTTGTGTCGGAATTTGAAAGTTTCGAGAGAAACATGCCTCCATAATTGCACGGTATGCTACCGACAGGGAACGTCGTCGTCCTTGTGCTTCTGGCTACGATGAAGGGTTTCTTTTCCCTCAATTTTAACATTCACATTCCAATGTTAGGAGCATGCGGATATCGATGGGTTTTGATTGAAGCTTTTCACACGGTTTTTTTGCTTACAAGCTTTTTAGAGCTCAAGCTTAAATTGTCATTTTCACTCAACTAGTGTTCCTAAGACATTCTTTAGCTACGAATGCTGGTACACTTTTTAACCTTCCCTTATTTAACGGGGTTGTCAAAAGTTTGTACACATTTTTATAAAAACTAGCTGTGTATTTTATTTGCCTTATTTAGGGAACGGAAAATTTTGCTGAGGTGGGCGCGGTAGAGTGGGCTGCAGATGGGTACGATCCTCCAGATGGATTGGCGTTGGTTGGCTTTTAGTGCTGCGAGAACTGGCAGTAGGTTTCCAGCATTATGTTGTTGGCATCCACACCGTTTGGTACGGTGGGCGATCTGAGAGCTACAATCTGATGTTGTAAACAGCGAACCAGTCGCCGGGGAAACACCTGAGTCTGAAAGCTACGATAACTTTGTTAGGCTACCGCAGCATCCTTGTATCGTTTAAAGAAATTAAAAAAAACGTATAAACGAAACTTATATGTATTTAAAAATTATAACGACCATTTTCAAGTAAACATTATTTCCCATTGCTCAATTCTATGTGGTCTTATCATATTGTATCGACTTTTTGCAGCTACGCAGCTGCTCCAATCAAAAAGCACCGAGGTATTTTTATCTACATACAAAACCAGAAAATTCAAAAATAAAACCAAATTCCCCACCCAACGACCCAGATCATACGGTTCTGGTATTCTACCGTACCTGTCAATTTCTTTTTGGCCCAATCGTTTTTAAACTTAAGGCACAAAGCCTTTCCCATAAACCTCCTTGCAAAGCTTACGACGAGCAAGTTTTATCACGACCATACTATTCCCGAACGGCATATCTCCTCACTTGTGGTAAGTTTTTTGAAAATAAAAACGAAACTATTCTTCAACAGACACGATACTAAAACTATCTCCGAGTATGGTTTTCGAGCTGACATTCTCTCCCTTGAAAAAAAAAGTACCAGATGAGTCAACGACGTACACTGTAAACTTAGCTTATGGAATGCTTTCGGTCGTTCGCACTTTTTTTGTCGCATTATCTGTTCAGGTTACGTGTGAGCAAAGGACGAGAGAAATTAAAATCACAACATTCCGTTCATTTGCAGAGAAACTTTTACTGTTCAATTAAAGTTCTCGGCCATTTGCTCAGCTGCTCCTGCGGTTTGTCGTAACCGCATTCGCCAAACTCGGAAGCCTTGATGCCTTAACCCAAACTAAGCTGATGTCAGGATTCAAACGATGACTACTGGAACACAATCAACGCCAAATGGAGAAGCAAAGTGGATAGCTGGGTAGTTGAGATTTGTCCGTTTCCCTTACACCCTTTCAGCTTAGATATGGCTACATTTTTTCGCCATACCCAATTTCCTGTGGCGAATGAACTGTTCTACGAGCGATTCATTGAATCAGGAATCGGAGCTGTTTTGTAAACTATTTTCGTGCAACGGTGAAGGCAACTGAAGCCAAAGTTAAAACGCATTCCAAACGATAAGTGAGAACATACACTATTACATCCTACCCTATTGGGTAGATGTTGCAAAGCGGTCGAGAGTAAGCAAACAGCCACAGTTGCAAATTGGCTAAACTTGTTCGAATTAAGCCATTGCTCGTTGAAACTACAAAGAAGCAATGCTACCATTCGAGTGCGAGTTGTCAACTGCCCATTTTTTGTTGTTGCTGCTGATGCCTTCTGCTCCTCTATCCAGGATAATCTGCAAGAGCAGGTGGGCTGTGGTGAGATAGAAATTTCTGAAGCCTTTTACAGCTTGTGCAATGTACAGCAGTGCAGCTGGTATAAAATCCCGGTACCCGGTAAGCACAGGCAATTATTGTAATTTCTCTCTCCCGAAACGATGTGGTTTCCCAACGCACATTAAAATGCCATGAAGGGTGGGCTGGCACTAATCATCGAATTAGCAGTGCATTGTTTTGTTCAAAATTTTATAAAAAATTGAGAATTGAAACAGGCCACCAGCAAACTTAATTCGAACATTTTCTTTTTAATGTAATACGTATCTACGAATCACTATCTTACTAACACAACATATCCTTAGTATTTGATTCTATGCAATTCTGAATGAATTGCACCTACGATTCTTTATTACAATCAATATCTTCAAACTGTACCTTGGATATTTACTATAACAGAGAAACCATACCCATCCAGCTTTATATCTGAAATGGTCGAAGAAGAACATCACATCCGGGGTGAATGAATTGGTGTGGTGCGAATTTCCGCGTACGATCAATTTTTGCTAACAAAAACACGAGTGACATCGATCATCCCGACATGCGTTAAGCCCGTCGCTCAAAAATACTGTGGCGTCCCAAAACAAAAAAGCTGACGAACATCATTTTTTAGCTACAATTTACTCGACGCGCCACATCCTGCGTATGAAATTGAATCCGTACCCAATACCTGTTTGTTTGAGTGGGAAGTGTTTTGTTTCAATTTGGGCCAGGCGGGAAAGATTTTTCTGACCCAGTACGAAGGCAGATGGTACACGTACACAATTCTAGCGGTTTGACATGTTATTCTATCGTTCCCGTTTATTTTACTTCGAAATTTCATTTTTTTCGCGGTGAACGTAGAATGTGCACGGTTCGTATTGAAATAGTTCTGAACCCAGTTGGTGGACATCCTCCCAGTTTGGAAAATGTGTCGCGAACAGGCCGACGAGTTCGGACGATTGGCTTCATCATGTCAATCGGAAAAGCGTTAACCCGATACGTTAACGTTGATAGCTGGAGCGGATGAAGCGTATGTTTGGATAGCTTTGTTTTCATAGTAAAAACTGGGTCTCAGGTTGCAAATAAACTGCGGTTCTCTTGTTCAAAGATTGTCTGTACGAATGGGTAATTTCTGAAAGTCGAAAGTCGATAGCTACAATATGGAAACATTTTGGAAAAATTCACAATTGAACCACAGTCTGAAGTTTATCATATGAATATCTGAAATATAACTGAAGTGAAGCAGAATGGCAATTCTCATAACATTTTACCACATTTTTTTACATTCTTCTGTAAATCGCATTACGTTGTCACATTTTGCATATCCAAAGCATTTCTGGTAAACTATCATTCTTGCTTGCTTGTTATCATGTTTAAGCCATCATGAAGAAATGCATGAGGCTTTCTTTATCACTTCTGGAGCCTAATTGAATAATATCCTAGCCTATCTAACCGCTCCCAGCATTGACCTATCCTGTGTATTTACACTTTTCTTTATTCAATGATTCACTTGCAAATTCAGATTCGTCAAGAGGATCTCCAAAGCAT
Organism: Anopheles maculatus; assembly: GCA_002091835.1. NCBI lineage: Eukaryota > Metazoa > Arthropoda > Insecta > Diptera > Culicidae > Anopheles > Anopheles maculatus. The sequence continues at coordinate 64,933 of KZ062373.1, forward strand.
TTAGCATCGATCTATGAAATTGATTACGCATTCAAAACACATTTCCCCAATTATAGACCGATGCTCCCACCGCCTGTCCTATTTCCGTTTGATCTGGTTTGTTTTCATCGATGCACAAATCTCCTTAATTGATTTTAACTTTTCTAGGACATACAGCAAAGTTGAAGACGATCAGGATTTATGCTAATGCCGCTTACCCCATCCAATGGCATATGCATCGAAAAGCAAATACGAAGCGACGGGGCTCTCAACAGTATCATCTGCAAGGGACGAGGTTTCAGTGTACCGTAACCTTTTTATTCAATCTGACTTGATGCGTCTACATAGGTCGTTACGTGTTGATTGGGAATTGTTTGCCGTAATACCGTAATTCTACGCCTTTGGGTGGCAGCTTTTGAAGGAAGCAGAAACGATTACACGTCATAGTTTGTGATGCAACGTGATGGTGGAAAGGAAAGCAATGCTTCAATACAACAACACCAGGGAGGACGCCAAAAACCACATCGACGAGTGGCAAAGGTACCTTCAGTTGTTTGATAGAGTGAGCGGTTTGAGAGATTGAAAATGAGATTTGATGGTTGTACTGCTTGCTGCCCCCGACAGCTGTTTGTGGTAACGTAACAACTTTCCGCAACGGGATTGTTCGAATCGCAATCTTATCAAACAATGAGAACTGCACCGAGCAGATCGTTTCAAGGTGTTTGGAATGCCACATGCATACCCGAATGATACTGCATATGCAAATTAATAAGAACAAGGCCTTCGCTTCGAGGAATCATAGTGGAACACATTTATCAAACTGTAAACTATCTCACCATCTTTGATGCCTAGTCTCGACGATGCCGCAAATCAATGAATTTTGAGTTTACGTTTGAGTTAAGTTAATAACAGCAATAAGTTACCAAAATTTCACATAAACGTCGAGTTTTGCGCTATACTGTTTACATCATAGAAATAAAAGTACGTTAAAACAATTATTTCAATATCTATGCATAATAATGTGCTTAGTTCAATGTGTTTATCCTATACTACCTAAAGAAAACGAACTTTAAAATTCGAAAATCAGTAGAACAGAACAGAAAATAGTAATCCGATTTGTCAAGAAAAAACTAGCTTTGTGAGCAGATCACGTCGCACCTGGAGGAAAATGGAAATTTCGCTTCATCATTGGAGCCAATGTTTTCTTTCCGACGTTCTTCGTCATCAAAGCAATTTGCTTTGATTTCCAAATTCCCTTGACGAAAGCCTCATTTACAAGCCGGTGTGGCAACGCAATAATCAGCGCAATACGATTAACGATTTTCAAACCCAGCCGCGTTTCAACAGGAAAGTTTAACCAATCGAGAGTTACAAGGTTTTTTTTCTCGCTTAACTAACCGGCGGAATCCGATGTGCCCTGATTTAGTTGGTTTCCTTTGAACTTTCAATTACCTTTTCAGTTCTGTTCACGTGCAAAATTTACTCGCTAATATCGTACTCCTTAACGAGAGACCTCTGGTCGTTATATTCTCCTGGTGTCCTAAATCTGGATGAAGTACATCACCCTCTGTAAACCTACCAAGCTGTCGGAGTGCCGAAAATAGCCCATCGTTCACATTTATTTCGTTTCCAGCTATAGCCAACTGTAGTCGCGTCTCGGTGAACCGGGCGAACCCACTTGTTAACGTGGGCTTTCTTTACAGCTTTTCCTATCCTTGAACAGACTTGCGTCAATCAATGTGAAAGGTAATTTTAGAAACGCACTACACTGTTTTAAGCATAAGGTATGTAGAAGCTTGTTTTAAAATCGCTCCCTCTATCATTCATGGATAAAAATGCTTGAACAGCATGAAGTCGATAGGTTAACACGATTGAGGGAAGAAATAAGTAACTCAAACCACGCATCAACGCATGATTCCATTAACTTAAGAACTGGAAGAATGCTAAGATTACTGGTTAAGATTTTCAATATTTATTGGAAACTTGGTGAGCCTAAAGAGACATTGAAGCGGTTTTGTTTTCAGACAAGTTTCTGCTCTTAGCGGGTATAGGTCATATTTTGTACAACACAAAACATTTTACAGTACAGCGTTACAGTAAACTATCATCATTGATTTTTAATCTTTAACATTAAACAACAACCTTTCTCAATATGACACAATCATAGGTAAAACACAAACCTTCATAAATTGGCATTGGTTTTGTGACACGGTTGTCCAAAATAACTACATAGACATTGTTGGACATGTGAATCGATTTTTAGATAAAATACACCCATAAACAGCAAATGACTCACTATTTTTTACCGGACAGTCCCTTTTCTGGAGGGATTTTGATGACTACATTTATACCCCATTCTATCGCTTCCGGTGCCTGCTATACCTGTACAACAGCAGCTGAACTGAACAGATTCGTTCAATCAAGGCCAACCTTAAGAGGCCAACACAGAGGGAAACCGAAAACCGAAATCATAAAGAACCCGCACCTAAAACCTTGATCGTAGAACTTTGTTTTATGACCACATAGCCGTACTGTTTCTACCTTCCAAATGGTGGACTCCAGCTGAAGAAGATACGCTATTTCAAATGAAATGTATCCTCGTATCCTCACTTACACACACACACGCATTCTACGCAGTTACCTACGCTTCATGAGGGGAGTTGTTAGTGTACTATTTGTTTTTAATGTTTTTGTTAGGATTTTTTCTATCCAAACAAGAGTGTTGCAGAACGGGAGAGAATGCTATAAAATTCCATTCTTTCTAATAACGGCCGTTCCTTCGGGTTTGATCTGGAAAGGATATACAGGCACAAACCGTAATGCACATACTTAATGGTGTATCCTAATGATCTGCATCGTCGTAACTTGATTTATGTATCGTTTCCGTTCGTTCCACCCAAAGCTGATACGGTTGATATGTCAGCGTTGTGATATAAAACGTACCCGGGGCATTAGCTAGCAGGTGCACTAATTCAAGTTGTTTTGCTTCACACATGTGTCAAATATATAAACACAAAGATCTAATCCTTAGTGTCTTAAACGGAAATCCGCATTTCCAGCATTCTGCACTCTTGTATCAATTTCAGCCATTTGGGAACAGGTTTTAGAACAGCTATCTATTGATAATGTTGAGTAGAGAAGTGTGACAAATAATCATGGTCATGATCATTTCCAGCCCTAGGTTAAGAAAATGGCTTGATAGTAAAATTTCCGGAACTGCATCAGTGACAGATTAATCCACTTAGATACCTTAGATAGAACGAAAGTTGTAGGAATCAGGCCTAGCTCTCCTTTAGGTCAATAACGCATGACTGATCATTATGACGCAAATTCTCTTAGAATTATATTAAAACAGACTTCACACACAAGATCCCTTTAATCCTTCAACAAACACTCTCATAAGTAAAGACACCCCACGCAAGTGTCAACGGTTCTTAAAATACATATTCTTAGACACTAGATTAAGTGAAAAAAATCGATCGTCTAAACGCCGTAGAGGTCGTCTCCTACATGAATAAAAAAACCTATATACAAGTATAGTTGCACGTTGTAAAGCAAGTACATATACAAAAACATATAATTATAATTTTTTGATTAATCCTAACTTATAACTACATCTAAATATACTAAACCTAACCTTAAAAAAATCTTATTTAATGATAGCTCTAAGTATTGCAAATATATGTACGTGCTAACCGTTTGGCGTTCCGAGAGAAAGAACGTGAAAATTATCTCGCTTCCGTGTCGAACGCGTACCTTCAACGCTATCACTGTAACGCTGCCAATTATACCAGCAGCATCGCTATAAGATAGGTACGCGTGATTATACCACATAATTATATATGATTTTTAATGCTAAAGATTATCCTTACCGTCTCCGAGACCAATCTCCGATTTGTTTTAAAGTCAGTAATGAGATAGTACCTATTATGTCGCACAACATTGCCGTCTGGGTTGTCGCTTTGTGCGACAACCTTAGACGGTACGCAATGACAGATGCGAGATCGGCTCGTGATCGTCCTGGCAGAAGAGCGAGACTGATGACTTCTATCCGGGCATCCAACGAGGCAGGACGTGCGTGGTAACTGTGGCGTGTTAAATGATTTTAATGTAATAAAGCTAAGTTTTAATCGTACTTGTTTGTATCGCGTGTGTTTTTATCAGTGTTAAGTGTAGTGCACGGTTGAGAACACAACAGTATCTAAGAAGCTTCTGATCTGATATCTTGTACAAGGTTTCCCATGTAATAAATGGTACTTGGTAGATTTTGCATTTCGGAATCCTCTCTGATCGATTCACACATCCCTTCTACGAATGAAATAAGTTGATCTCTGAGTATCACCAATGCCCTGCCAGGAAAGTGCTCGTCAGCGACCCGTTCGGCACGAGGCGTAGAGGAGCACAGCGAGCCCGTTGGCTGGATCAAGTGGAGTCACACCTGAGGGAGATCGGATGCATCCGGGGGTAGAGGAGGGCAGCCATGGACCGCCAAGAAAGAAGAATAAGAAGTATCATCAACAGTGGTGGATCAGGCCCTTTTGGGGCGAAGGGAGAGTAGTTCTGTCTCTGATAAAAAAAAAAAAATTAGTAAAGGGGCTCCTTATGTAAAAATGGGGACCCGGTACCCTAGCGGAATTTCCCTCTTCGGCGAGGCCCCAAGGCCGAGCCGTCGCGTTGATTGATCCGCCACTGTCATCAATGCTAGGTAGCATGATCGTTTAATACATCGTCGAAGTACCAAACCCATCACGAACGGACCTCTAGCGTCATTAACTTATCCTGTTTTCTCTCTCTTTCTCTTTGTAGTTATCGCTCTTTCTTATGCAAATAATTGCATACTCATCCAAAACAACTAAGTAAATTTAAACTTAATAAATGCACTACATAGAAAACTCAATCTATACAATCCCAATTCGTATTCGTTCACTTCTTACAGCCACACCGAGCTTCTCGTAGACGGTTTTGACGCTAGCAGAAGAAACTCCATAATATTCGCATTCCTTAATTTCCATTTTAATTGCAGCTACTTCTGCAACGGCTACTTACAACTTTTGTGCCACAATTCGCTACAGCTGGATGATGATGTAGCCCGAACCTTAAAGTTTGGCTGCTTGCTTTTCATTTTGCATCTCTCTTGGCACAACAACGTGCAAACAAGGCCAATGCATTGATTCTGTTTTGTTGTTTTTTTGTTGCTCCTGTTAAGTTATATGCTCCTTCGCACAAAACTATTTTGAGAAGGTTGTTATTACATTGCAGTGCACTTATCGAATAGACAGCAAGGGCAAAACTTTTCAAGGATTATTTCATTTTCTTAATTTCCTTTTTTCCCGGCAGCAAAACTATGTAGCAGAAACAAAATCAAAGGTTCTTCTTAATAAAACTGTTTATGAAAAGCTTTCAGATGGGTATCAAACGAAGGCAGAAAGTGCTTAAAGATACAGAATTGAATAGCAAAAGATACGCTAAAACACATTTTTGTGAAAAAGAAAATCATACACGTAACTGAGCTTTCTACTCACCCGCCTATATGTTAATGTATCGAAGCGCATCATGAAATTGTGCTCACGTTTGCTGCACATCAAATGAAACGAAATTTTCAAAACGGACACTTTTCATATTTTCCATTCGTTGGAACATCTATACCGATTCTATTTGGCAAATACATCGATTCATGAATGACAGCAAAAAAAAAAGTGTTTCAGCCTTTCTGTTCTTCCGAAACAGCGAAACGTGATCGTACCGTCAGCTTTCTCTTCTGACACGCATTATGGCCTTTTGGCTGTTGCTTTATGTATGGGAAAAAAGTCTTTCCGAAGGCATCTGCTCATCTTGCAAAAATTGCTACATTATTAGATCTGTTCGGTGCACACATGATTCAATGCACCCAGTGAGCCTTTTAGTGAGCGTGACTGAACGAATGCACTCGATTCTTTGAACATGTCCGAAACTTCGGTTCAAGAAGAAGCCAGCATATTCGGTTGCTTGCTCCTTGAAGCCAGGTAATGTCAAACCTGGCCCCGTCTGTGTTGGCCATCCCATTTTCCTACATCAAAGCAACATAGATCAGCTAATGAATCTCATCAGCTGCATAATATGGGAACAGGGAAGAAGGCGGTGGTGGCATCTTCATATTTGTATCATTTTTTAAGCTCCGTTTCTTCGCTTGCTACCGTACTGGACCCATGTTTGACCACTATTCGTTGGATGCCACCGTCGACAATGTGTCACGAAATGTCGCAATACGATCATTAAAAAAAACGACAAACATAAGCGGTCTCTTTTCTAGGACAGAGGGCAGCAAAATGGCGGAAAACCTTCATCCTAACGAATCGGAGAAAGTAGCACAAAAATGGCGCAGTGTAGCGAATGTTTAAAAAAATGTCTTTCACTACTCGATCAAAGGACAACCAGTGTTAAAGAGCATGTTGAGGTCTCTTGATGCTTAAGCGAAATGGGAAAAAAGTAAACACGTGGACAATGCTAAGACTGCTGAAAGGATAGCTAGATATGACTGTGATAAAGAGAATTACTAAAGGAGTGGAAAATATTTATCAAGAAGGACATTCGCCAAAACATAATTCAATATGTATCTTAAATGCTTTCAATACTAACGTATGGTGGATTGTGATTGAACGATTGCTTTTAAGCTGGTAATCCTTAGATCACCAGCTTAGTCCGCTTTATGTATAGTTTCAGTATACAAGAAGTTGTACAAGAAGTTGGTTGGTCTGATAGCCGACGCATTAGCGGCGCCAGTCTTCAGACGGTAGGACCAGCTATATAATCCCGTGGCTGACTATTTAGCAACGGGTAAAACGAAGTAAACGAATTTAAGTAATAGCAGGACAAGACCTGTCGCAGGCCTATCCATCAAAGATGAATTCTACAAAAAAATGTGTCACCCGATTCCAAATCACCTTATGGTAAGGCGAAAGACACTTTTTAACAGATTTCCTGAGTTTCTTTGACGATCAGTTGTTACTCAGTCTGCTGCCCTGTAGGAGCATTATTTATTAAAAACGATGATTCTAACTGATTGTGAAATGGAAGTCTTTGTCTTTCCTTTATCACCATCTACACGAATCTTTTGACTCCTGAAGCCTCATTTCATAACGGTGTATCCATTAGGCGATAAGGCCCTGTTTTTCAACAATAATGTGTACTGCGTATTACGGACACCAAACCCTATTAGGTTGCTGGTATCTGTTTCCTATAAAAAGTTTTCGTGTTCCTCCCAATGTAGTAAAAATAAAATCTATCATGACAGGTGATTGTTATGTACCTTTCGATTTACAGATTACTCGCTCAAAAAATTTACACATAGTACGAACAGATGTTCAATAGTATTTCCTCGACTATTTTAATAATAACTTTTCTAACTCAATTTATAATTCTTCTTTTATGACAGAACATCCTCGAGAGGTCTTGGCATGCCATATCTAGATTCCTTGACATAGTGATACCCGAAGCTAAGCATTCCT